>JANLJB010004052.1:0-16490 GCA_026212285.1 Bursera cuneata
GAACAGAAAGGCAGAGAATGCTAAGAATGGGTTGTACCTGAAACAGCCGTTGTGGTCTACAATCTTCAAGCTTTTTAGGATGAGGATGTTGAGGATTGAGATGTTGTTGAACGGATAGCACAATCTGATTTCAAAATCAACAATCAAGAAATCAAACCTCAAAACCCATAAAAAATAAACCCTAAATTAACACAACCTATGTAAATAGTGTGTGTTCAAGCTGAAAAGGGTTTTACCTAAAATTTTTCGGATGGTTCGCAATCTTCTAGCCTGTACGGGAATGGATGTTGAAGATGAAGATGCTATTGAATAGAAAGAAACAGAGATTGACAACTGAACCTATTCTCACTCAAACCTTCTTCGCTATCATACTGGAGAATCGCGATTTTACAGTTGAGGGCTTCGTTAACAACAACGAAGAAAGTTTTCCAGCAGCTCTTAAGAGATGAAATGTCGTAGCTTGCTTCTGGCTTCTGGTCACAGAGACGAAAACAGAGACAAAGAGGGGACGACAGAATAGAAGTGCAAGTGTGAAAGAAGAGTGCAGATCGAATGTGCGTGAGACTTCAGCAGAGTGCTTTAGCGTTTTTTTATTTTTTTTTTATTTTTTACGGCGTTTATAAAATGCTACGTTTTGTCAATTTCAGATTACTCATAGCATTAAACGCTGTAAGCAGTTATGCAGTGTTGGTTTTAAATTTTTTTACAGCGTTTATTTAAAAACGCTGTAAATCATCTCTGTAAAAAATAACTTTTCTTGTAGTGAAAATGCCGCATGTAAAGCGATCAATGGGAAGAACAAAATAGGTTTAACCTGGCATGAGCTCGTCGTCGATGGCTAGAGTTGGAATGGGCTGACCAATGAAGAAAGAATCTGCATGGCAAACCATCTTGTGCTGTGACTCAAACATGATTTCTCCGGCGATGTGCTTCCCGTTAAGAATCTTTGTGGTTCCTCCCCAGAAGATTAGCTTCACACAAGACTTTGAGCTTTGGTGGAAACATGGAGACACTGCGTTGCCCATATGAGTAAGCGAGAGGTTGAGATTGTTGTTGGAGATTAATTTGGTTGAAGGAGAGAGTGGTTCTATTATATACAAAGATTTGTAGAAGAGATTGACTTAGATAAAGTCTACGTTTGTCTCTTGCATGCACGGCTACGTGTAAGGGGTCGGTGGTCAACCAAGTCGGCTTTGAATCTCTCTCTCTCAAATTAATCTCAATTAATTGCTGCTTCGTGGACTTTCTGCATAGGCTTTGTGTCAATAAGACTCACAAAAAGTCACCTCGACGTGAACCTTAATTAGCCTTTCTTTAATTTCATTATATATTATATATATTCATGTTAAGCTGAAAGAAGGTTATCTAATCTTTAATGCAACGTCGCTAATTAAAATAATTTAATTCAAGAGAATCAAATAGAACTAATTAAATAATTTATCCTAATTATGTATTAACAAGATTTCAAGATACAAAAGAAATTTTGAGTTTTATTTCAACAAAATTACAGTCTTTTTTTTTTTTTTTAAATGCTATCCTTATCAAAGTAATTCAAAATTAAAATTATAAAGAACATAGAATACTTTTTTGTTTGCTAAATTTATATTAGGTTCAATTAAACGGAATTTTAAGTTTCCTTCAATCGTATGCATTTGACTACTCAACAAGCTAGCTATACATAATTTTAATTAATTAATAACTTTGGTGAACTTGCATTATTAAATTGTATGCATGTGCTCAGCAATTCCATATTTTCAAAGCTAACGTATATCTGATAACATGACATGCATGGTCACCGGGGTTTCATATATAGTGTAAATTAGCACTTCTATATGAAACCATGTAGGTTGATCCTATATCTTAACCAACTCCATGTATATAAACAGCCATGAAAATTAGTAATTTGCAATGAACGAACAAATGTATGGTTGAGGACATACATAATAACAACATTTAATTTCAAGCTTCATGTACACTAGAAAAAATGATAGTCTACAACAATTCTATATAATGATTATGTATAAATATTGCACAATTCATAAGCGGGGTATTTACTCTGACCCCCCAATTAAATTTTGAAAAAATATTTAACTTCAGACTTTTGTTAAACTAATACTTATCCCAAAAAATTATCACTGTTTCCGTAAAAATTAACACTTATCTCCAAAAAATCTGGGGGATAAGTATTAGTTTAACAAAAGTTTAGAGTTAAGTGTTTTCTCAAAATTTAATTGGGGGGTCAATACAATTTCCCCATTCATAAGCTAATTAGTCTAATACATCAAAATCACTTTATATTAATAACTATTGGTTACCCATCAAGAATTAATTTCCTAGCTATATATCACCAACTTAATTCATCATAAAGAGACTGCAAGTGAAATTACAAATGTGACGATGTCTTCTCTGTCTACTTCCACTCCAAGCATATCAGGTGAAAATTATACGGGATATTTATTCTGACATCTCAATTAAATTTTGAAAAAATATTTAACTCTAGATTTTTATTAAACTAATATTTACCTCGAAAAATTATTACTATTTTCTTAAAAATTAATATTATCCCTCAAAAGTCTGAGGGGTAAGTGTTAATTTTTAAAAGATAAGTATTAGTTTAATAAAAAATTTAAAATCAAATATTTTTTTAAAATTTAATTGGGAGATCAATGTAATTTCTCCAATCTTATACTTGGATCCACTACAAGAAGTATAATTTTTTATAATACTTATTTATAGTATTTAAAAAAAATTATAAAATATTATAATTTTAACATCTGACATGTGGCTACAGCGTTAAACGCTGTGAATGATTTAAAATAAAAAATACAACGTTTATAAAACACTGTGAAATTGAAAAAAGAGAAAAAAATGAAACTACTCTCGACACTCTTTCACACAAACACTCTCTCTCACAATTAGACTGCTACTCTCTCGTTCCCCCTCCTTCTCTCTATAGCTTTTCAATGAGTCGAGATCAGCAGGCTAGATCTGAGTCGAGAGCAGCAAGCAGCAAGCTACAGCTTTTCAATGCGATCAACTTCGACAATCTCCATCTCTTTGTATAGAGGAATAAGGCGACGACCCTGGGGCAAATGGGCTGTTGAGATTCATGACCCACGAAAAGGGGTTCATGTCTGGCTTGGTATTTCAACACTGCAGAAGAAGCAGCCGAGCCTATGACGGAGAGGCCCGCAAGATTCATGGCAAGAAAGCCAAAGTCAACTTCCCCAACGATGATGACAGCTTCTCCGTCTCCCAGTATCACCACAACCTAACTCCCAACCCACCTCTGTATCAACCCCATTCTTTTGACTTCACTAACAATTTATCTAAAAGCTCTGGCTTGCAATATGGTTATGATCTGAACCAAATTGGAGGATATGGAGCTGGGATTGGTGAGCAAAATATTGTTAATTCTGGTGAGGAGAATTCTGGGTCTGGTTCAGAAGGTGTTTATGATTCAGCAGAGCTGCTGAACTGTAACCAGGCTGTGAATGACGGTTGTTTTGCTCAAATGAAGGTGAAAGAGGAGGAAATACTAAAATTTGAGTAGGAAGAGAACGAAATGCAGAAGCTGTCAGAAAAGCTATTGGCATAAGAGAATTTCATGAAGTTTTATCAGTTTTTTGTATCTTGATGGGCAATCTGCTATGCCTAATAACAATAATGTGCAGGAAAGTGTTGTTGCTAATCTTTGGAGCTTTGATGATGAAGCCTTTGGTGTTGCTGCTGCTGCCCCTTTGAAGTCAACGGCTCTGTAACAATGTTAGATTCTTGTTTTTAATTTCTGTTTCGTGGATTCTATAAAAATAATCAGTGAAATTGGTTGTCTTGGTCATTAGGAAGAGGATTGTGTTTGAATTTTTGCTCTTGTCGTGTAAGTAACTAGATGAAATTTTATCTTTCGATGCAGATCGATAATGAAATTGTTCTTCAATTAACAGGTCCATTCTTGTTTTAGCATATATTCTCGAAGGCCGCGTCGGCTGAGGAGGAGAAAGAAGAGGAGGAAGAGAAAATAAACCATTTGGGTTCTCCAAGGTATGTATGGAAATGGAACAACATTTGTTTTTTAATAAATAAATGAAATTAATCATTGTATGGATAGTGCTTTTGATTGGATTTTATTTTAATTGTTTCTTCCTGCTTTATTTATTCGTATTTAATTGTCCTTTTAGTGGAGATGATTTTTGGTTGGTTTTGCTAAGAAACGTAAGCCTTGCTCTTGCTATTATTTGTTGAGAATTGAACCTTGTAGGTATTTTGGTTATGAATCATGTTAGTATAAACAAGAGAGAATTTGATGTTTTTCTGATGGCAATTGTGTCACGGAGCTGTAGAGGTGGCCAGATTGGAAATTGTTGTGGCTGTTTTGCTGCTAATGGCAGTTTATTTTGATGTTTCATGTTTAGTTTAGTGTTTAAATGGTGCAAGGCTTGCATTTCACTTCCAACTTTATGCCTTGTTAATCATGCGTATGCTGTGGATTTGACAATCATTTAGATATGACTTTATGAATTCTTAACTGAACATCTTTGTCCAATTAAAACCCCATGACCTTTGAAATAGCATGTGAAGAGTGAGCAACTATTATTTATTTATTTATTTTTTTTCTGCTGTGCAGAAGTAACAAAAGATGGTTTGTTTTCTGTTGGAGAAATGGAATACATAGTAAGCCTTCTCCTGTATGTTTATCTGAAATTACTTATCATGCTTTTACTCGGAGATGATAAGTGAGTTAATGCTGGTATAGCTTACCTGATTCGCTGCTGCACCTGTCACTGCTTGTTTTTTCTATAAAGCTATATGCATGAATTTCTGGATCACCAATCAAAAAATGAGAAGATATATAGGTTTCATATTGTACTTTAACCATTCAGATTTGTTTTAATTGAGTAATGTGCATTTGATGTAGTTCATTTTCTGCAGGGTTGTTGCGTAAATGCTCCTATGATTAACGTGGCAGATTACTCCAATGGATCTGAAGGATATACCTATAATTATTATGTCAGTCCATTTGATAATGCATTGATCTTTCCAAGTTATTCTGTTTTTTAGCTCAAGTATCTGTAGTTTGTGCAATTTTATGTTGATCTTTAATGTTGAATGTAGAAAGATGTACTCGAAAATGAGTTCTTGAGATAGTTGAGTTTTTAAGGAGGGGGGAGAAACTACCAGTAAGGAAATTGGTGGAACCTTGGGTTTAACTTCGTGGCTATTAATTTTTCTAGTTTGGTTAGTGATGTTATTGCCACATTGTATAATTTTTGTTCCACATTTCAGCCTGGCACCCAGTATCCACAGTGCATTAAGTGTGGACCAGAAGGAAGGAATACTACTTTGTTACGTGAACCAAACCCTCCTCCGTGCCGGGATCTTAATGCCTGCTAAAGTTTGGATAGATTCTATCTCCAACAATGCAAAGCTTGGACTTGTCAGGCTTGTCTAGGTTGTATGCCCTTTGGATTTGTTCATCTCATCCAATTTTTTATACCTGCCTTTTTGTTTTCTAGTGGACGTTTAGTTTTGTACAAGGTTTTCAAGTTATGACATGGCTTAGTTATGTTAATCGGATTATTGATGTGGATGCATTATGAGGCTGGCCTATTAAATTTGGGGTTGGTGACATGTTTGCCTTTTAAAGCTATGATTTTGTATTATGAGACATGATTACACCCAACTATTTTCTTGATTTATGGCAGAATTACTATGTGCATCTATCCAACCACATACTTCGTAAATTTGAGTTTCTGCCTCTCTTTTCCATTGGGGTAGATAGCTGCATGCATGCTTTTATAGTGGCACAAGAACTCCTAATTTGATGCTGATGGTGCTCTTTGAAGTACTCCTTAGATGACATTGAAACCATATCTCTTCTTCAGATTGACCGGTTATTTAGTTTTTGTGGGATTGCTGTTTGTTACTTGCTCAATCATATATTAGTGTCCCTACAATTACACTATCTAGTTGAATGAAATGAATGCATTTTTGCCTGTCTTACTCTGTTATATCACATTATTGCTCTAAATAGAGAAGTATGAGTTTGTATCTAATTAGTGATTCTCTTTAAAAAAAAAAATCATTTATTTATAGCGTTTAAAATATGCTATAAAAAGCGTTTATTTACTGCGTTTTTTAAATGTTGTAAAAAACGCTTATTTACAAAAACGTTGTAGTTGATAGACTTTTATTTACAGTGTCGTCACTTACAACGTTTTAAAAAAAGCTGTAAACATATTTTTACAGTGTTTTTTAAACGCTATAAAAGGTTGATATTCTTATAATGGGAGATGGGTTCAAGCTTAGGTGACCAAACTTGGTCTCTAGACCTAACAATTAGATCATATTGCTTCTTCAACTCTGGAGTGCTACAAAGCAAATTATTACTACTAGGGCTTGTAGATCCAATCTCCTTACCACTGTGTATAAGTCTTGTTATAAACTCTGGCAAAACCTTGATCAAAACATTACCGTTTGCTCCTTTTATATACTTAAAAGGACGAGATTCACAATTGAAGTTGATAGGAGCTAGTTTGAAGCTAGAAGTTAAGGCAGCAAGATGAAGCTGACAAAACGCCGGATGGATAAAGTCTACATTTGTCTCTTGCATGCACAGCTAGGTGTAAGGGGTCGGTGGTCAACCAAGTCGGCTTTGAATCTCTCTCTCTCAAATTAATCTCAGTTTCCATAGTTTTGATTGGTGGAAAAATTATTTCCAACACCTGCTCCATCGAGATGGAAATCTTCGGAGCCATAAAGCCTCTAAACATGTCATTCTCCTTTTTAAGAGGCCAAGCATATTTTCTACAGGCTTACATTTCTTTCCACAGGTCCAAGAATACATTGTTCTCTCATACAGCCTAGCACGATAGCGGCAAAAATACCATCAAGAGTATTATCGGGATTTTCAAAGATATATTTTCGAGCTTAATTCCAACATACCAAAAGATATCTGGCCTAGTAGCAGAGATGAAATTCCTTGGGATTCTGTCCCCTCCCAAAGCCTCTATGAATTCGCTCATCTAAGAAGAGTGTTTTATTTCAGGTTTGATCCAGACCGTCCAGACGGTTTATCTTCCTCAGCTCCAGCACAGCAGCCAGAGGCATAAGATTCATTATTCGCTGATATTCCTTAGTGTCAGCCACCCACAGATTGGAATAATTTCATCTTCCAAGATTTGCAAGATCCATATTCTCAAGACAGTATGCTAAAAGAAGTACTGACCCCGCTCTCACAGATCTCCATGGATTCTTTTCCAGGTCCCTCACACCATCATCCTTATCTTGACTCCCCATAGGCATCAACATCGAGACAGAATTATTGAAGCTCGAGTTACTAAAAAGAGATTCCTCACCGGACTCCCAGACATTAGAATTCAGCCTCTGAAAGATTCTTCTCCAGCTCCACAAAAATCCAAAGCAGCTTTTAGAAAAGTATAAAATGCTTTTCACCTTTATGTCATCTTTAGGTCTTGTTGTAATAATGATGTTTGTTTTACTTTTGACTTTGTGTGTTAGTGTGTTAGGTAAGCTTTAACTTTATGCTTTAGCTTTTTTACTTTTTATGCTTTTTATGTAAATGATTCCCTCACGAGAATCATAGTTGCTTTGTCTTTACTTTAGTGATGTAAGCCCTTATATCATCAGTCATGGGCTTGTCTTGTAAGATATCTATAAATAAAAGTGATATTCTCTTAGTTCTACACAGAAGATCGAACGGAGAAAGAAGTTAAAATTTTTTTTTTTTATTCTCTCACCATGATAGCTTAAATTTTTATATTTTCCTTTTCTTATTAGAATTACTTAGAAAATCCTTGTTATACAAAAATATCTTTATGATGATCCTGTAGAATCCACCAATCTTTAAGGTTCAATAGTTTTTTCGCTGGAGATTATCCTTATCTGAATTATAAGAGTCCTTGTTGAGGCGCATAAGAGTGTAAGTCGCCGTTGTGGGAAAACCTTGGTTTAGAAAGATGGATCTCACTCCACCAGAAGAAATCATGAAGAGAATGTCATTTGCTTCATCATCTATTTCTGAGAATAACGATTTGAGATCGTCGTCTAATTTGAGAGGTTGATGACTGAGCTATATGGTTGGAACTGAATCTGACATATTATCTTCATCAAAGGGGTCGTGGACTTCAGGACGGGAGGATTCACCAGGTTCTTACTGCATAAGAGTAGGAAGAACATGAATATCAGAACTGGTGTCAGATTGTGGAACGTCTGGGTCCTTTGTTGGAGTTGGGTCAATGACAAGGTTATTCACGTACTGGGATAAAGGATTTATTCCCATGTGAGGTGGAGGAGTCGGAGGAGTTGGATCCTTGGGTGGGGGAGGTGAATCTGCCGGAGGAGTAGGATCCTTAGGTGGAGGAGGTGGATTTGTTGGTGGATATACCTTGGATGAACTGGAAGGTTTAGTAGGGCTAGGAGCTTTGCGCTGATTTTGCATGAAGAAAGAGCTATCTCCAAAAATAGCTTTGAGATCGGGTTGTGGTTGGTATGGATAGAAGGTCTGGAAAGACTGTGGGACTAAGGAAGGTGGTGAAAGAGCTGGAAACATTCTGTCCATAGAATGAAACTGAGATTGAGTAGTTTGGTATTGCTGAGATCGAGCAATCATTTATTCAAGAGAAACAAGTTGTTGCTTCAGGCTGTTCATTTCTCTCTGATAATGATCAATTGGAATGGATTGTCGGAGTTGATCCATGATTATGTAGTGGAGATCATTCATACGTTTCTTGAGAGCTTCAATAGGAGAGAGATGTGCTGACTTTTGAGAATCGAGTTTGGTTCCGATTCTGTGAGTTGCTGCATCTTCTGCAAGTAAAAGTTTTTGACAACGGCATTTTCTGTTTGCCAATTAAGAGCTGCTTCAGCTGGAGAAACTTGATTTGGTTGACCATCAGGCTTTCTGGTTGTTGGTGGTTTAATCTTCAACATGGTTCTGTCGCCAGTGACAGGATTCTCGTATGTAGTTAGGGGTGAAAAATCATATGTGGATGTGGATGGAATGGATTGATGCATGACCATTGGTGGAATCTGTACGGGTTAGACCTGTTTAGGTTGCTATATCTATTTGGGTTTGGGAGGCTGTGGTTTTGGCGGTGAAAAGGGAGATGGAGTATCAATAGTATCCCATCCAGTAGGGAAAACTGGATCTGATGTAGCTAGAGAGGTGTACTGTGTAGGGAATGGAGAAGATAAGACTAAAGAAGAAGCTTTGGAGATTGAAGATCGGGGATTCATGATAACAAACTTTTCATTTTCTACAAAGAATTGAAGAAGAAAATCTACATAATACAAATGTGCTTTATAACAGATCAAGAGGAAGACTGAGAAATCAATCTATACCTTTGAAACTGAAAAATGGGGAAGTTTTCGATACCATATAAACTGAGAAGTTTATATTGAAATTGAAATCCAGCTGATACAAGAATGTATCAACACAAACATCTCTGTGACGAGATAGACACCTGTACGGTGACAAACAACCTGGGGGGTTGACAAACACCTGAATGGCTCTGATACCAAAGTGGGGTGAGATCCGTCTTTCTGAATCAAGGATTTCCCACAACAACAGCGACTTACACTCTTTTGCGCTTAACAAGGACTCTTATGATTCAGACAAGGATAATCTCTAGCGAAAAACCTATTGAGCCTTAAAGGTTGGTGGATTCTGTAGGATCATCATAAGGACATTTTTGTATAACAAGGATTTTCTAAGTAATTCTAATAAGAAAAGGAAAATATAAAAGTTTAAGCTATCATGGTAAGAGAAGAGAGATGTTTTTTAAATTTTTTTCTCCGTTCTATCTTTTGACATAAGGGCTTACATCACTAAAGTAAAGACAAAGCACACTATAATTCTCGAGAGGGAATCATTTACATAAAAAGCATAAAAAGTAAAAAGTTAAAGTATAAAGTTAAAGCTTACCTAACACACTAACACACAAAGTCAAAAGTAAAATAAACATCATTATTACAACAAGACCTAAAGATGACATAAAGGTGAAAAGTATAAAAGTTGCTTTGGATTTTTATGGAGCTGGAGGAGAATCTTTCAGAGGCTGAATTTTGATGACTGGGAGTCCGGTGAGGAATCTCTTTTTAGTAACTCGAGCTTCTGTCTTGATGTTGATGCCTGGTGGGGAGTTAGGATAAGGATGATGGTGTGAGGGACCTGAAAAAAAATCTATGGATATCTGTGAGAGCGGGGTCAGTGCTTCTTTTGGCATACTGTCTTGAGAATATGGATCTTCCAAATCTTGGAAGATGGAATTATTCCAGTCTGTGGGTGGCTGACACTGAGAAATATAAGCGAATAATGAATCTTGTGCCTTTAACTGCTGTGCTGGAGCTGAGGAAGATGAACCGTCTGGATCAAACCTGGAATAAAACACTTTTCTTAGATGAGCGAATTCATAGAGGCTTTGGGAGGGGACGGAATCCCAAGAAGCTTCATCTCTGCTATTGGGCTAGATATCTTTCGGTATGTTGGAATTGAGCTCGGAATGTGCCTTTGAAAATCCTGGTATTCTTGATGGTATTTTTGCCACTGTCGTGCTAGGTTGTATGGGAGAACAGTGTATTCTTGGATTTGTGGAAAGAACTGTAGCTTGTAGAAAATATGCTTGGCCTCTTAAAGAGGAGAATGATGTGTTTGAAGGTTTTGAGGCTTCGAAGATTTCCGTCTCGGTGGAGTAAGTGCTGGTAATAATTTTTTCACATGTCAATACTATAGAACCAGGTAAGAAAGATACGAAGACAACCAAAAGGGGTTTCAATTGTGGCAAGAAAGTTGTCTGTCTGGAATCATTTCAATGTGTCCGAACTATGGAACTCGATGCCAATGTGGTACTGCTGCATTAGATACCATAAAAACCAAAGGATATTGTCACTAAGGTCTTTAAATGGTTCCTTGAGCTGGAAGATATGCATATCGGGGAAATCTGGATGGATTTCCAAGCTACCAAAGGTGTGTGGTCCTTGCCTGAAAAGGATTTCTCGTTGATGATAGAGTGTTTGTTGGTGAAGGTTTTCGGGAGAGTGGAAAACAATGTGAGGATCAACAATGAGGTTGGTCACTTTAAATTGCGAAAGATAAGCCATATAGAGTGTGGGAAGAGCTTGATTGGAAGGTTGAGGAGGTCTGGAGAGAAAATCTGCTAAGAAATCCTCTTTCCCGGAAATATGCTTAACTTTGAAAGTGAATTGAGAAAACCACGATAACCACCTTAGCAATTGGGACAGGGGGATCTGTCTGTTTTTAAACTCAAGCATGTGCGGGAATGCGCACATGTCCATTTCAACTAGAAATTCGTGATCGATAAGATGGAAATGAAATTTCTCAATTCCTCTTTTGACTACGAGAATTTCTTTGAAAGTGGAGTGATAGTGCTGCTCACTGTTAGAAAATGTCCGCTTTTATATCCACCGATTTGTCGTTTCCCATTTAGCTCTTTGAGAAGGACAGCTGACCAGTAAAAATCACTTGCGTCAGTCTGTAAGATTCTTTTGCCATCAGAAGGAATATGAAGAGGTGGTAAATTCTAAGCAATAGCCTTTTATTGTGCTAAGGCTTGCGTGTGAAGCTTGGACCATGGAGGAGGATTCTTTTTCAAAAGTTGTTGTAAAGGATGCACCATGGGGGAGACTTTAGGAATAAACTCCTGCATATAATTTAGAATCCTAAGAAACTGTTGGAACTCTTTTCTATTGAGATCTTTATCAGGAAACGTTAAAAGTTGTTGACCAATGTGAGGCTGAAGTGCAAATCTTCCATCAAAGATTGTTAAACCAAGGAATTCAACATTTGGGACATTGAAAATACATTTGGTGGGGGAAAGCATTATCCCAAATTGAAGGAGTTTATGATGGAACTGTTGTAAGTGTTGTATATGATCAGTAGGATCGGAAGAATAGATCAAGATGTCATCTATATAGATTAACATATGATCTAATTGGTCTTTAAAAATCCTAACCATAGCTTGTTGAAACAGGGAAGGAACAGTTTTGAGATCGAAAGGCATAACTGTCCATTGGAAATGATGATTTGTGATACAAAAACCAGTTTTGAATCTTTCATGGATTTGAATTCTAATTTGCCAAAAGCCTGCTTTTAAATCAAATTTAGAAAATATTTTGGCATGGGTAACGTTGGCAAAGAAGGTTAATTTGTCTGGCAATGGAAACTTATTGTCTGCTAAGAAAAGGTTAAGAGGTCGGTAATCACTAACTAACCTCAATTTACCTCGTTGTTGCTCTGCTCGTTTATTCACATAAAAAGTTTGACATGCCTAAGCTGACTCTGTGGGCTCGATGAGATTTTGGGCCTGGAGTTCCTTAATTTCTTGTAGAGCAAGTTGATAGTGCTCTAGGCTTATTCCTGGATTGCTTGCTTTGGTTGAGTTTTCTTGTTCACTCTTTTTGAATGGTAAGGAAATCCAAAATGAAGAGTTTTGCCAAAGCGGGCTTTTACATTTCTAGGCAAACTCGGAATGAGAAGTTGCTGCACATTTTTTAAGCATTTGGGCCTGTATGACTTCAAACGGATTGTTGCTTAATTGTAAAGAGTGCATCTGAGCAGATTAGTCCAAAGATGAAAATATCATTTGTATTTTATCCCATTGGACTAAAAGAATACTCGTTTTATGAATAACTGGGATAATAGATCCATACCAATAATGACGTCTTTTCCTGAGAGAGTAGATCTAAGGAATTTGTGTTGAAAGACTAATTCTGGGAAGAACTCAACATAAATTCTTCTGCTTGTAACCTTTGTGAAGAAGATAGCACCATTAGCTGCTTGAAACTTTTGATGATGTAGACTCTATATGTCTGAGGGAAAAGGAGTAGGTACAATAGTTGATAATGTTGTGCTAGTATCCAATAATGCAGTGAGATTGATAGGTTCATCATACTTAGAGCATTTGACAAGGATAGGAACATGAGGAATGATGTACGTTGGCATTGTAGTATACTGTGGAGGAGGAAGTGCAATAGGAGCAAGAGGAATCATAGCCATAGAATCATATGATTCACTTTCATTAGTACTGGACTCACTGGATTGTTCATCTTCATGTTTGGAAGAAATCATGAAGAAAATGTCAATTGCTTCATCATCTGTTTCTGATAATAACGATTCAAGATCATCGTCTAGTTTGAGATGTTAATGATTGAGCTGTGTGGTTGGAACTAAATCTGACATATTATCTTCATCAGAGGGGTTGTGGACTTCAGGACGGGAGGATTCACCAGGTTCTTGTTGCATAAGAGCAGGGAGAACATGAATATCAGAACTGGTGTCAGATTGTGGAACTTTTGGGTCATTTGTTGGAGTTGGGTCGATGACAAGGTTATTCAGGTATTGGGATAAAGGATTTATTCCCATGTGAGGTGGAGGAGTCGGAGAAGTTGGATCCTTGGGTGGAGGAGGCGAATCTGTCAAAGGAGTGGGATCCTTAGGTGGAGACCTCTACCAACAAGTTCTCCATCAAGTCCATAAGCTATGCAACAGTTCAAAATTCCTTCGGGAATATTCATCCCTTCACAAGAAACTTGGAAAAGTCTGTGAACGTCCAAACCTTAAGATCAAATGCAAAGGCATTTCCAATACTTGTGATTGCTTCTACAAGCGCAAATCTCACAATAAGCATTTAAGGAAGTTCCAAGCCAACAACTTCTGTTCTTCCAAACCTAGATGGAAGAAACGAAGATTCTTCAGAAAGAAGACTTCCAACCATAAAGGTAACACATGCTTTGTTTGTCATCAACAAGGTCACTTTGCTTGCAACTGTCCACAGAAGAAACAAAAAGCAAAGATTTTAGCATGGTTGCACTACTCAGTTATCATCCTCTCAAATCAGACGACGATCTAGAATCGTTATTCTCAGAAACAGATGATGAAGCAAATGATACTCTCTTCATGATTTCTTCCAAACATAAAGATGAACAATCTAGTGAGTCCAGTACTAATGAAAGTGAATCATATGATTCTATGGCTATGACTCCTCTTGCTTCTATTGCATTTCTTCCTCCACAATATGCTACGACGCCAACGTACATCATTCCTCATGTTCCTATCCTTGTCAAATGCTCTAAGTATGATGAACCCATCAGTCTTACTATATTATTGGATACTGGCGTAGCATTATCAACTATTATCCCTGCTTCTTTTCCCTCAGAAATATGAAGTCCTTATCAACAAAAGTTTCAAGCAGTATCTTCTTCACAAAGGTTATAAGCAGAAGAATTTATGTTGAGTTCTTCCCAGGATTAGTGTTTTGACACAAATTCCTTGGATCTACTCTCTAAAAAAAAGACGCCATTATTGGTATGGATCTATTATCCCAGTTATTCATGAAACAACTATTCTTTCAGTCCAATGGGATAAAATACAAAGGATATTTTTATCCTTGGATCCAATCTGCTCAGATGCACTCTCCACAATTAAGCAGCACTCCATTTGAAGTGATACAGGCCCAAATGTTTAAAAAGTGTGTAGTCTCTTCTCATCCAAGAATGAGCCCAGAGCACTATTAACTTGCTCTACAGGAAATCAAGGACCTCCAAGCCCAAACCCTCATTGAGTCCACAGACTCATCATGGGCATCTCAAATCTTCCAGAAGACTCCATTTCGTGGTTATAAATTTAAGCTTCTCCTACCTTAACACTCATCCCCTTCTATTATTTTCAACATCATGCAACCTAACCAACCGCCAAAGGCAGAATCTCAACCTGTCTCCTCCCACAAAGATCTTCAAGATTTTCATACAAACCTTCCAGAAGGAATCCAACAAAATATTGGAAATAGGGTATTCTATGCCCTTGATTATCCTCAAACATCTCAATCCACCATGATTTTGATGTGGCAATTAATGCATGAAGTTGACATCTCTCCACCTGATTCTTTTCCAGAAAATCCAGAAGATTTCAGATCATTCAAGCTTTTTACCCCTAACCCTACTCTTGATCTCATGTCACATACCATTTTCTCCATCCAACCTTTCTTGCTCTCCGTTATGGATGAAGAAACTAATTGCGGCCACTTTCTTATTCTTGATGCCATTCCATTCTCATATTATGTTTTCTGATCATGGTTAAATTTGTTTCCAGTCGCCCTTATTTCTAATCCAGATCTGATTCACCAAAGCAGAAAATATGGTAAGGGCAAATGGTTTGACAGAATGTTCAGTCCTCTCTTTGCTGATCTCTCTACCTTAACTTAAATGATGGTTTTCAAATAACTTATCGAGTTATCATCATTGTTCAACTCTGAGATATTTGTGGCAAACTCGTGACCCATACATTCATATCATCAAACATGCTCATATGAAAGATGATATTTATACTATGTGGGAAGGATGTTACTTTACCAGAAGAGTTCTTGCAATTGTCTATACAAAATCTCCTGGTTCTACAGATCTACGTCCTGCTAATGTTCAATACACTTCTTATCTTCATTTTCGGGATTTTCAACAACAATATTCTAAACCTTAAACTATTTTACTCAATCTCAGAAATGAACCTCCATCGCCTTACTTTGACGAAGAAGACGAATGAGAACCTCTTCAAACCCAAGAGCATCCAGAAAATCCTGAAGGCCCTGATATCCCTGATGTTCCTAATGTCCCTCAACCTGATTCTCCAATTCACTTCCTAGCACGGTTTGATCAAGACCATCTAAATGACTCATCTTCCTCAGCTCCAACACAGCAGACAGAGGTACAAGATGCATTATTCTCTGATACTCTTCAATGCCAGCCATCCACAGACTAGAATAACTCCATCATCCAAGAAAGGCAAAAACATGTTAGATGGAACAAACTTTCGTAATTGGGAAATGAAACTACGAATTGTTCTAGGTCATGAAAAGGTGTTGTACACTCTTAACAAGCCTGTCCTACCAGAACCTCCCTATGAGGAGTTTGTAGCATGGGAATCTTGGAGAACCTATCATGACAACAGTATAACTACACAGTGCATTATGTTGATGACAATGAGTCTTAAATTTCACCGCCAAAATNAAGGCATTTAACGCTTATACAATAATAACGAGATTAAGAGACCTGATGAGTCAAGCCTTCAGGCTGAGCGATATGAGGTCTCAAAGAAACTTTTTAGAAGTTGGATGCAAGAAGGCACATCTGTAGAAAAGCATGTGGCAGACATGATAGCCTGTATTGATAGGCTAGCAAGTCTTGATCTTGTTATGAATGTTGAAATGAGCATCGATTTNGATACTACAATCACTTCCTGAAAGTTGGGGTAGCTTTGTTATGAACTACAACATACTAAATAAGAAAAGGCTTTTGGAGAGTTAATGGCTATGTTGAAAAAGGCAGAGCCAAAAATTAATAAAGGGAGGAAGCGCGAGGTGCATCTTATACAATCCTCCAAGAAGGGAAAAGTGAAAGGAAAGAAAAAGAAATTCTCTTCTGGAGGCATTGGGAAAGTTCAGGGTAGAGCATCTTCTGAGAAG
>JANLJB010004054.1:9352-24641 GCA_026212285.1 Bursera cuneata
CTAGTAAGTGTTTCTTTACTTATATGTGTGTTATTTGGTGGAAAACAAATCAAATTGGAGTTCAAACTTGTTCTCGGAATTCACTGTTCACAGAACACAAATTTGTCATTTTTTAGCCCAAATTCACTTCAAACAAGAAAAAACTCATATGTGTTGTTAGTGTTGAAGTGTTGTTAGTTAAGCTTGAATATTGTGGTTGATTTTAGTGTTGATTTAGGGGCTTCCCGAAATTGTTCTTGCTTGTGGAAATTTGGTAGTTTTGAATTGATTTGTGGAGGAATTGGGGCTGACAATTGAGTTATGATTGAAGGTGATATGTCGTTGCATGTTGTGTGTTTTGTGTGTTGAAATAAGGTGTTTTTTGGTGCAAAAGAGGGCTGACTGAAATTGAATTTTAGTTGGGTTAGAAATCACTCAATTTGGCTTGAAATGCATGTCAATTTGGATTAGAAAAGAACTTCCTGGAGAATATCTGTAGTCAGCTTTTAAAATTGTTCCGAAGTTAGGCAGAAAAACTATTAATATATTGCATATGTAAGCATGAATTCCAAGAATCCTAGTCATTAACAAGATGACTCAAATCAAAGTCTGCTCATGTTGGTTTTGCATATTCAAAGCACTCAAATTTTATATATTAATTAAAAATAATATAGAATTTTATATGATTTATTTCACGTTATGACATGAACTTTAACTGAAGCCTGAAAGGGGATAATTAAAGTAACCCCCCAGGGTTTGCAAGGATATTTTACAGTGTCTCGTTTATTGTCAATCTCATCAATTTCAACAAATGATAACTGATGTTTGAAGGGTTGATTGTTATTTTTAAAATTACATGTGCCTCACTGTATTTTAAGCAAACAAAGGAGGCTTGGATAGTTTATCTGAGTAAAAATGTGGAAGTAGATTAAAAAATAAAATCTATTAAATCATTATGATATTTTTTAGGCCATCTTTTATTATTATTATTATTATATTTTGTCACTTAAACCAACTAAAACCCACCTAAAGTAACGTTGGCTAGAGAGAAGATACCTAACATTGAAAAAGAACTGAACTGAGGGTAGAATCGGGAAAACACATTTCGAACTTGTTGTGTCTTGTAACGGTCACTTTTTGTGTCTTCTTCTCAGGCCTTCGTGTTCTCTAAAAGCACGACTCTCATAGCTTTCAATCAAGCAAACACCAAAATTCAATGCTGCAAATGAACCAGTTCAGAGGAGGAGAACAAAAAGAACAAGAAGAAGAAGCTAAAGAGAAGCTCATCATAGCAACCACAACAGCTAAAGTGATAGAGTATTTGCAGCCATTCATGTCAAAAGAACTTCTCTGCAAGTTCCCAGACAACTCTGCCTTCGACTTTGACTACTCGCAGAGCTCATTATGGTCTCCTTTGGTCCCCCGTGCCTACAATCCCATGGATTTGGACTTGATAACTCCAACAAAGCTTTCGTTTGATCAGTTTGGTTTCGGGTTTGAGTTGGAGAAGAAGATTGGTAAGAACAGTGCAAGGAAAGTCAGTTCCAACCTCAAGAAGAAAATCACCACCGCAGCCTTCAATTTTAATCTTAATCTTTTGAAGAAGAAGAAGAAGAAGATGAAGAATGTCAAGGCATCCGAGTTCTCTCCAGCTTCTGTTAAGGGCTCTTGTGCACCTATCATCACTAAGGTAAGTATTCTGAATCTGGGTTCTTCATTACTTCTGTCTTTGATCTGTCTAACGTTCAAAAATGTTGTCTTAGCAAACTTATCTGAGCTAAAACCCAATTGATCATTAGCGTTACAGTTCATCCCTGAGTTCTCTTGCTTGACAAAGTATGAATTTTTGTTCAGAGATGGATTAAGATGCTCAAAGCTGCCTCTAACCACTTTAAGAGAAAGAAGAAAGATCCTACCATGCATGTTAAATTATCCAAGAGTCTGAGAGACTCAAGTGATTGAAGATTGAAGGGTCTGTGATTGATTCGTTCTCCTTTGTTGAATTGTATTTTTTTTTCTCATTTATAAATCACTTGTGTAGTTAAAAAATTCCCTTGGATAGCAAAACTGTTCCTGTTCAGCTGCCATAACAAATGTCTCGGGTGGATTTACTTATATGCCGCAAATACAAATATTCATTATTTGTCTGCCTACCTAAGTTCTCATTCAATTTTTATTTGTAAAGTGATAAGGCAGGGCCAGGCTAATCATTGACGTGATATATTCGGCAAACTACAATTCCATGGCATATCTGCAAGAACTTACTAATTTAATTACAATAATGATGTTTCTAATAACATAACAATTCCAACGGGAATCTAAAAATGCTTTAAATTGTAATAGGCTCTGTTTTATCTCAGGAAAGACATCTGAGAGCTTATTTTAGAAAACCTAAATGATGTTCTCAGTTCTCACCATGGTAAATCACTCATCATCAAGTGTTCTATCCTATGGATCAAGCAGGCTTTGAAGTTTGAATAATAACCAGAAGTATTTGAAAAAGTTGTCGGGACATTAGCGATTGATTTATTCATTACACATCATATTCCATTATCTATCATGGCAACAAAACCCACCAAGTCCGAGCTCTTATTTTCTTCGTGCTCTTTTTTTCTTCATGGCTTCTTTCCGAGTAGATCTCCAATCAAGTACATATGCAGCAAATGAAGATCCACCACTCAGCAAAGCTAATCTGCTCTTTTCATTCACCTCCCTGACCCTCTTTCTCACCTTATTATCCCTGTCCATAACACATCTTATGGCTCTTGCTATCTCAACTGCTAACACAACCTCCCCACTAGTATTTCTATAATCCAATCTCATCGCCACTGCCAACCCTAGATCTCTCGCCATTTCAAAAGCATTTATCTGTTGCTCAGCATACAGAGGCCATGCCACAATTGAAACACCACACCACGAACTCTCTAAGAAGGAATTCCACCCACAGTGTGACACAAATCCTTCAATAGATGTCAGAACTGTTACCTACTTTTGTGGTGTCCATCCACAAAACTTTCTGTTGTTTGTTCTCTTCAAGAACCCATTTGGCAAGAACTCCTGGAGATCAGTCGTGTAATCACTATGCCCATCAAATTTATCCTTTGATAGTGGCTTACGTAAAGACCACAAGAACCTTGGCCCACTTTGTTCCAGCCCAACCGCAATTTCTTTCACTTGCTCTCCACCAAAGGTCCCAACGCTTCCAATGCACAAGTAGACAACTATAAAGGAGGCTGATTATCAAGCCATTTCGTGATCTCATCTCGTTGAATCTCATGAAACTAACCTATTACTCTGGCCTTTGAGATCAATCAGCGGTCCAACTGTGTAAATAGGTGGTAAATGTTCAATATTCAACAAAGCGTTAACTGCTTGAGATTCCAGTTCTGCATATCCGTTCATAATCGTCCCTTTGGTCTCTTTGAATTTTCTTTCCATGGTTAATCATTGTTTTGTACCCACCATACTTGTTAAACAAAGACAAAACACTACTAGGTACCGGGTTGAGGTAACTGGGGATGATTGAGTCAGCCTTAAACTCTTCAAATTCTGAGCAACCCTTTTTGTAAGAAAATTTGATTTTTATGGAAGAGAGCTCGTTGAATAGTCCTCCTACAGAAGTGGTTCCATCACTATAGTCATTACATTGCATTGAATCGATGGTAATGATTATGGATTAGAATGGTTATAGATTAGTATAAAAAAACTAAAGTAAAAAATTTAAGTTCAAATAGTTTAATAATAATTTTATTTATTACATTTCATGTTAATTAATTTATTACTAAAAAATTAAATAAAAGATCATTACTTTATAACCTCAGAGTATCTCTTGTTATCAAAATTCTAATTTCTTTTTCATGAAACAATTTTATAAACAGATTATTAATAACATAATTAAGTTACGATGAAAAATATCATTTTATGGTATCATTCTGATCTTAAAAAAATTTATATTTTTTAATTGAACATTAATCTTAATATAATTTTCTTTTGTTATTTTGAAATCCAATAAAAGTTAACGATCTTAGATAGATTTTCATTTCATCAATTCTCAGATTATATTATCTTGGCCATTAGATGCCGAACTTGAAAACGAAATCTTCTCCCTTCAAGGCTTCAACATACAAAATACACAGGCGATCACAATTCGTAGTTAGAATTTCTCGGTGAAATTACTATAAAACACTTAATCATAATTAGGAAACCTAATTCCATCAATTAACAGAGGGTTGTTGACTTCTGGGTGATTAGTTTTCGAGTAAAAAAGAAAAAAAAGTATTTAAGAATATTTACAAAGGGGTTGTTTAATCATTATAAAATTTAAATAAGTTTTAAGGAAAATGCAAATAGACTCACTAGGATCTACGTTATCATTGATTGGATTTGGATGCACAGGGAAAAGATTTTCTCTGCTAGCCGACTTTAATTCAAATAAAAAGCATTACTTCGTATTTGATTATCTATCATCATTCATCAATGCAAACAAACTCCAAATCATGAAAAGATGTTATAGATGTTGCAATCTTCTTCATGGGATGTCTCTCAGTATATTTTCAATGAAGCGGCCATATGCTGCAAACGAAGACCCATCATCCATAAGTACAGCAAATCTGCTCTTTTCACTTTCCTCCCTGACCCTCTTTCTCACCTTATTATCACTGTCCATCACACATCTTATAGCTCTTGCTATTTCATTTGCTAACACAACGTCTCCACTAGTTTTTCTGTAATCCAATCTCAGCTCTACTGCCAACCCCAGATCTCTCACCATTTCAAAAGCATTCATGTGTTGCTCAGCATATATAGGCCATGTCACAATTGGAACACCATACCACAAGCTCTCTAAGATGGAATTCCACCCACAGTGTGACACAAATCCTCCAATAGATCTATGAGACAATACCTCCTTTTGCGGTGCCCATCCACAAAACTTTCCAATGTTCTTTGTCCTCTCCAGGAACCCATTTGGCAAGATCTCCTGGAGATCACTCGTGTAATCGCTAGGCATTGCAGACTTGTCCTTCGGTGGTGGCTTACGTAAAGACCACAAGAACCTTTGCCCGCTATTTTCCAGCCCAACCGCAATTTCTTTCACTTGCTCTTCACCAAAAGTCCCCATGCTTCCAAAGCACAAGAAGACAACTGAAGAAGCAGGCTGATGATCAAGCCATGTCATGATCTCATCTCGTTGTGTCTCATCTGAGACTAACCAATTAATCTGGCCCTTGAGATCAATCAGCGGCCCAACTGTGTAAATAGATGGTAAATGTTCAATATTCAACAAAGACTTAACTGCATGAGACTCCAGTTCTGCATATGAGTTCACAATGATCCCTTTGGTCTCCTTGAATCTTCTTCCATGGTTCATCATTGTAGTGCAACCACCATACTTGTTAAACAAAAATAGAGGCAAAACACCTCGTGGTACCGGGTTGGCATAACTGGGGATCATCGACTCAGCTTCAAACTCTTCAAATTCTGCGCTAACCTGATCATTTCTAGTTGGAAAGTTTAGCATGAAACCAAGCATAGCCGCATTAACGGGGAGACACATATAGGATGGAACACCGAGTTCATTACCTACATCTATCATGGATGTACAAAACAAATCAAGTAACAAGCCAGCAAGTGGAACTGAGTTAGAGTTGGACAGAACATGCTTGATAATAGCGTCTTTAACATGTGGTTTGCAACTATCTATTAAATCTGTCGCAGATTTTTCAACCGATTTAGGAAACTCTTCAGGGGGAAGCTCTACTTGATCTTGAGGAAGATGGATGAACCTTATTCGGGTATCAGAGGCTGCAAGCGATTTAGTAAATGCAGCCATATCAGATCCCAAAGGTGCCCGCAGGAGAATAACCGTTATTGAGAAACGATCATCTCGATCCAACAAGCGCTTTACAAACTCTATTTGGGGTGTCAGATGTCCTGCTCCTGGTGCAGGGATGGACACTAACTGTGCAACTTTCTTCATTGGTTATCTTCTTCTCTGCGTCTTTATGATTCGTCACTAGAAAATAGATGGAATATATCCAAGAAAGTAGATTGATTGTCACCCATTGTCGTCACTATTATTATGAGTGTGTAATGCAAATCGAAGCAAAATCCATATGCAATGAATGAAGGTTAAGTATAGCTTGTCGAAAAGTCATTCTACAAAAGTGGATCTATCATTGGACCTGTTCAATTTCTATTTGTTAGCCAAAGGCAGTGGTGGGTTGTAAAAGTGTCAAATCTATTCATTCAAAGTATGTACACACCATCAGTATTAATAACTCAATTGACAGTGTATTAGTATTTATTAACTAATTATAATGAGTGCGGAGCAGGTTCCAAATGACATGTAACTCCTTTTTATAGAAAAAAAAATCAAGCCATTTTCATTAATTTACCACGTAGAGATTGTCATTTATAGATGTCTAGTAATTTTTTCTTAATTAGGTGGCAGGGTCAAATTTTTGCGCGACCTGGCTGTGGTACTGGGTGGAGTTTGGAACTTGATGGTGCTTCTTTTCGGCGACCGCATGCTTGTTTCCATGATGGCTTGCTTGTTTTTGACGATTGGGTTGACCTTGATGATTCACAAATGGTTGGATTTGTGGATTGTTTGATTGAAGTTTGGTGTTGAATATATAAGAAAGTTAGATTAGGATGTGATCAGTTTTTGTAATTGAATTTAGATTAGTGTTTTCTATTTGTTAAAATATTATTATATTATAAATAACAATTTTGTAATTTAATTATTATATTAAACGATAATAATACCCTTAAAGCTATTAACTTCAATGGAATGGGATTAACAACAGGAGGTTTTGTGAATATTTTCAAAAAGGTTGGGGGTCGCCGTGATTACCCTTTATCAATTCGATGGCATATATGCACGATTGTGCAGTATATTTCAATCCCATGGGAAACACGCACAACGTTACTAATTCATCTGATTTCGTTAATGATGTTTCTAATAACGTAACAATTCAATCAGAATCTAACAAACAATGCTGTAAATTGTAGGAGGCTTTTTTTTTTTTTTTTTTTTTTTTTTAAAACCCGCNTTTTTTTTTTTTTTTTTTTTTTTTTTTTTTTTTAATCCCAGGGAAGGAGGCTGATAGCTTATTGTAGAAAAACCATAATTGATGATCTCACCATGATAAATCACAAATGAACAAGAGTTCCATGTTACTAAACCAAATGCAAGTTTTTCTCTACTAATAGACTGGAGTATTTGAACAAGTGTTGAAATTAGAGATGATTTATTCATTACACATCCTATTCACTTCTCTATCATGACAACGAAACCCATCAAGCTAGTACCATTTTCTCTTCGTCACTCCTTTCTGATCGTAGATCCTCAATCAAGCGTTCGTATGAAGTAAATGAAGATCCACCACTCATCACAGCTAATCTGCTCTTTTCACTCGCCTCCTTGACCCTCTTTCTCACCTTATTGTCANCCTTATTGTCACTGTCCATCACACATCTTATGGCTCTTGCTATCTCATCTGCTAACACAACCTCTCCACTAGTTTTCCTGTAGTCCAATTTTAATTCCACTGCCAATCCCAGGTCTTTCACCATTTGAAAAGCATTTATCTGTTGCTCAGCAGACATAGGCCATGTCACAATTGGAACACCATTCCACAAGCTCTCCAAGGTCGAATTCCACCCACAACAAATCCTCCTATTGAAGTATGAGCCAAGACTTCCTTTTGTGGTGCCCATCCGCATACCATTCCAGTATTGTTTGTCCTTTTGTGGTGCCCATCCGCATACCATTCCAGTATTGTTTGTTCTCTCCAAGAACCCATTCGGCAAAACCTCCTGGAGACTTGTGTAATCAGTTGGTTCTTCAAGTTTATCCTTTGGTGGTGGCTTGCGTAATGACCACAAGAACCTGTTTCCGCTTTGCTCCAGTCCAACCGCAATTTCTTTTACTTGTTCTTCACCGAAACTTCCCATGCTTCCAAAGCACAAGAAGACAACTGAGGAAGGACGCTGATTATCAAGCCATTTAATGATCTCATCTCGTTGTTTCCCATCTGAACTTAACCGATCATTCTGCCCCTTGAGATCAATGATCGGTCCAACTGTGTAAACTGGTGGTAAACGATCAGTATTCAGCAAAGAATTAACTGCATGTGATTCCAGCTCCGCATAAGTGTTCACAATAATCCCTTTGGTCTCTGTGAATCTTCTTCCATGGTTCATCATTGAAGTGTACCCCCCATACTTGTTAAACACAAATGAAGGCAAAACACTACTAGGTACCGGGTTGACATAAGTGGAAATGATTGAGTCAGCATCAGACTCTTGAAATTCTACGCCAACCTTGTCATGCCTAGTTGGAAGGTATAGCATGAGACCGAGAAAAGCTGCATTACAGGTGAAGAACAAATAGGAAGGAACAACGAGTTCATTCGCTACATCTATCATGGATGTGCAAAACATATCAATTACAAAACCAGCTAGTGGAACTGAGTTAGAGTTCGACAGGACATGCTTGATAATAGCTTCTTTAACATGAGGTTTGTAACTATCTATAAAATCTATTACAAATTTTTCCACTGAACTAGGAAACTCTTGTGAAGGAGGGTTTACTTGAACTTGAGGTAGAGGAATAAACCTGATTCGGGTATCTGATGCTGCAAGTGATTCAGTAAATGTAGCTTTATCAGATGCCAAAGGTGACTGCATGACAAGCACAGTTACTGAAAAACGATCATCTCGGTCCAACAATCGCTTTGCAAATTCAATTTTGGGTAACAGATGGCCTGCCCCTGGTGCAGGGATGAACACTAGCTCTGCAACTTTCGTCTTGATGGTGAGGTGATGATGAGAACTGCTTCTTGGTTATCTTCTTTGCTGTACCTTTGTGAAAAGTTTAAAGGAAAGAGATCCAATATGTAACAAAATTTTATTTTATTTTATGTATTTTACTGATGACTGCGTAAGAGATATCAAAGCAAAATTTGCCGATATGCAATGAATGGTTGTAGGCCACTTGGGATTTTTCTGAAAGATAGCTACTGCGAAGTCTTCATTCTAAAATGTGACCTATGACCCATTTCTGCCGGCCAAATGTTATCAGTTGTTGGTTGCTTGGTTTGGGTTTAGTGTCAAATCATATTCAATAATATTGAAATATCAAGTACGCGTCAGGCTGGTGTAATTTTTGTCAAATGAGTTATTTTTAACTAATTATAATGAGTTAGAGCTGTTTAAATCACGAGTATCCCATTTTTATTGAAAAAATCAAGCCATTTGTACTTACCACCTGGAGATTCTCAGCACACAGAAGTGTGTTTCTTTGTTAGCATGGATATTTCAAGGTTACAAAAGAATTAAGAAACATGCTGTCGACAAAGATAGCGAGCTTTGTATACCAGGTAAGAAGGCTTATACATCAAGGTTGGACGGATACATTCGGATTTATTGTATTATAAACTCTGCCTTGAGAGCACTTTGTAAGTAGTCAACAACAGCTTAAAATTAAGGCATGTAGCAACTTTCCAATGAACTATTATTGAATAGTGTGTATCTTCTTAATTCAAGATGGTCATTACAAAGTTCTTGTTACAATATATTTCATTAGTACAGCTTTCTATTCATATTAACAATTTTTTCAGATCTGTATATGAAAGACTGCCCACGAATTAATTTTAAAGTCAAAAGGCTTGTAATTCAACAAAATGTAGCATAAACATTTAAATTAGAAACCAATATTTGAAATAATGTGATACACATATTTTTTTTATCCTTCCATCATATTATTAGAAACGATTTGGGTTGTTGAGAGTATCATATGATCTGGGTCGTTGAGAGCCTTACATAAAAAAATTAAGTATTTTAATGAGCTCTGTTTTATCTTCGGAAGGAAGGCTGATTTCTTTAACAGCAATAAGAATTTGAACAAAATATGCAGTATTATACTTTTCGAAAGTGTCTTTCCTGAGCCTGCTGGCACGCTTATCATGTAGGATATAGAAATAGACATTAATTATACAAGCTGCCCTGTAACAAACGCATCGCATCATATGAATTATATTTGATTTTTATCGATCAGCATGGAACAAATCTCCTACCATAAAAGATTGAAGATGTTGCTTATATCATCTTGAGGATCTTCAGGGCATGTTTCTCAATATATTTTCAATCAAGCGTCCATATGCAGCAAATGAAGATCCACCACTCATCACAGCTAATCTGCTCTTTTCACTCGCCTCCTTGACCCTCTTTCTCACCTTATTGTCACTGTCCATCACACATCTTATGGCTCTTGCTATCTCATCTGCTAACACAACCTCTCCACTAGTTTTCCTATAGTCCAATTTTAACTCCACTGCCAATCCCAGTTCTTTCACCATTTGAAAAGCATTTATCTGTTGCTCAGCAGAAGTGGGCCATGTCACAATCGGAACACCATTCCACAAGCTCTCCAAGGTCGAATTCCATCCACAATGTGACACAAATCCTCCTATAGAAGCATGAGCCAAGACTTCCTTTTGTGGTGCCCATCCGCATACCATTCCAATGTTGTTTGTTCTCTCCAAGAACCCATTTGGCAAGACCTCCTGGAGATCACTCGTGTAATCACTAGGCCCTTCAAATTTATCCTTTGGTGCTGGCTTACGTATAGACCACAAGAACCTTTGCCCACTTTGCTCTAGCCCAACTGCAATTTCTTTAACTTGGTCTTCACCAAAACTCCCCATGCTTCCAAAGCACAAGTAGATAACCGAGGAAGGAGGCTGATTATCAAGCCATTTCATGATCTCACCTCGTTTTGCCTCATCCGAAAGTAACAGATCACTCCGCCCCTTGAGATCAATGATCGGTCCAACTGTGTAAACAGGTGGTAAATGATCAGTATTCAACAAAGACTTAACTGCATGAGATTCAAGCTCCGCATATGTGTTCACAATAATCCCTTTCATCTCCTTGAATCTTCTTCCATGGTTCATCATTGTAGTGTATCCACCATACTTGTTAAACAAAAATGAGGGCAAAACACTACTAGGTAACGGATTGACAAAAGTGGAGACGATTGAGTCAGCATCAGACTCTTGAAATTCGAGGCCAACCTTGTCATGCCTAGTTGGGAGGTATAGCATGAGACCAAGAAAAGCTGCACTAGCCGTGAAGAACAAATAGGAAGGAACACCGAGATCATTCCCTACATCTATCATGGATGTACAAAATAAATCAATTACCAAGCCTGCGAGTGGAACCGAGTTAGATTTGGACAAAACATGTTTGATGATAGCGTCCTTAACATGAGGTTTGTGACTATCTATAAAATCAGTTATAAATTTTTCTACAGATCTGGGGAACTGATCTTCTGAAGGAGGGCCTACTTGAAGTAGTTGAGGAAGAGAGATTAACCTTATTCGGGTATCAGAGGCTGCAAGTGATTCAGCTAATGCAGCTGCATCACATCCGAAAGGTGGCAGAATGACAAGAACAGTTACTGAGAAACGATCATCTCGATCCAACAAGCGCTTTGCAAATTCAATTTTGGGTATCAGATGGCCTACTCCTGGTGCAGGGATGAACACTAGCTCTGCAACTTTCTTCATTACTGTGCTGACGGTGGTGCCGATGATAAAGGATAAGTCTTTCCTCTCTGTCTTCTTTTCTTTGTCTCTATGAGGAAATAGATCGAATAAACAAAACCAAAGTGGAAGATAATTCTTATCTTGTTTTTAATGCTGACCGTGGAAGACAAATCAAAGCAAAATACTCAATTCCACATGCAATGAATGGTTCCAGCTACTTTTCTTTTTCTGGAAGAGGCTGTTCGCAGAGTCTTTCTTCAAAAGTGGACCTAACACGCTGTACCTCTAAAATTCTTTTAACTGTTGGACCCAAACATATTTTGGGTTTTTAAGTCATCACCTTGGTTGGTTTAATGTCAAATCAAGTTCAATTTTGAAGTATTTGCGCGCCAGAAAATTGTAAGTTTGTCAATTTTTATCTCGATGAGTTACTATTAAATAATTATGTTGAGTTAGGAGCTGGTTAACCACCCAGGCAAGTCACGCCTAATCCGATGTTTAGTTGAAAAATCAAGTCATTTGCATTTACTACTCTGAGATTGTCATCCATAGAATAGAGATTTGATATATATATATATATATATATATGAGTAGATACTGAGGATACAAATTTAACATAAATTATAGATCATTAGATAATATTAAAATTAATTATTCAGATTACTCATAAGATGCATATAGATTTTAAGTGATATAATTGATAATAAATAAATTTTATTCTCTCTCGTATAATCTCACTGTAAGCTTTCAATGTTTTGTCTTTCCTCTCATTCTTTTTCATCAAAATATATTTTTAAATTAAATTATATAAGTAAAATTAGATTAAATAAATTTTGATCCCTATATTATAAGTGGGTCAAATTAAATATATATAATTAAGTATAAGCTTTTTCATTCAGATTTTTCAAAATAAAAATTATTACTTTTTTTACTGTAAAATTAAAGATCAGGATTATATAAACTAAATGTTAGTTTTGGCAATAATTTCAAATTTTATAATAACCCATGTGTAGTTAAATATTTAAATTATATGTTTGTGCATCTATGCTTCATTATTACTTTATTATAAGATTCAAAATTTATTTAATATAACTTCTTTAAATAATATATTTTGAGGGGTAAATAATAGACACCCCCGAGGTTTAGTCGAAGCAACAAACTCACCCCTGTTATTCATAAAGTAACATAGACACTCCTATAATTAGAAAATATGGGGTCTTGACATATAAAAATAGGGGTCTTAATGTTACTTAAAATATCAAAATGGGGATCTTTATATTACTTTATGAACAACAGGGGTGAGTTTGTACTTAGACTAAATCTCGGGGGTGTCTATGTATTTACTCCTATATTTTGATGAAAATGAATGAGGGAAAAAGAGACAAAGTTTAAAAAAATATAGAGGGAGGTCGTATAAGAGAGAATAAAGTTTATTTATTATCAATAATATCTCTTAATATTCACTTATATTTTAAAAGGAGAATATCTAGCTTTGAACTACTAAATATTCCATACCTTATTAAATGATTCACACGCTTAATGTTAACTAACTCTCATTTCATCCAAACTATTAGATATTTTTAGTTGATAGGAATTTGATACCTTACTTGATAATTTAATTATTGAACATAAGATATTTTATTTTTATTAAAGAAGAACTTCGATTGAAACTCAAAATTTCATCTCAACTTGAATATTTTTTGTATTTTCTAAAAATATGAATAATACGTAGTAATAATGTATTAGAAATAATATTTCAAAAATAATTGCGTGACAGGTAAGTTGATTTTAATTCCAGCATATTAGAAATGATTTTGGGGGTCGTTGGAGGCATTATACATATATGATTGGTTAGGGTTGTAGGGGTGTTACACGTATATCTATGATCAATATTTTAATGCGCTGGCATTGTTTTATCGTGGGAAGCAAAGTTGATTTTTGAACAACAATAAAAATTAGAACAGAAATACATTGAGGGCCCATTCACCCTTATCATATAAATTAAATTTATAAATTGGCTAGGAACCGACGCATTACATCAAATTTTATTATCTATCATCATGGCAACAAATCTCCTGTGCGCCATGCATATAGTAGAGATTAAAGATGTTGCTATCTTGATCTTCATAGCATGTCTCTCAAAATATCTTCAATCAAGTGACCATATGCAGCAAAGGAAGATCCATCATCCATCAGTACTGATGTTCTGCTCTTTTGACTCTCATCCTTGACCCTTTTCCTTACCTTATTATCTCTATCCATCACACATCTTATGGCTCTTGTTATCTCATCTGCCGAGACAACCTCTCCACTTGCGCTTTTATAATCCAATTTCATCTCCACAGCCAATCCCAAATCTCTCACCATTTGAAAAGCATTTATCTGTTGCTCAGCATACATAGGCCATGTTACAATTGGAACTCCATACCACAAGCTTTCTAAGATGGAATTCCACCCACAGTGTGACACAAATCCTCCAATAGATCTATGAGCCAATACCTCAATTTGTGGTGCCCATCCACAAACCATTCCGATGTTCTTTGTTCTTTCCAAGAACCTATTTGGCAAGATCTCCTGGAGATCAGTCGTGTAGTCACTAGGCCCTTCAAATTTATCCTTCGGTGGTGGCTTACGTAAAGACCATAAAAATCTTTGCCCACTCTGTTCCAGCCCAACTGCAATTTCTTTCACTTGGTCGTCACCAAAACTCCCCATGCTTCCGAAGCACAAGAAGACAACTGATGACGGAGGTTGATCGTCGAGCCATTTTATGATCTTATCTCGTGTTGTCGCATCTGACTGTACTTGAATCTGACCCTTAACGTCAATGAGAGGTCCAACTGTGTAAACAGGCGGTACTGTTGCATCTTGATCATGCAACAAAGAGATAACCGCGTGAGATTCCAGCTCCGCGTATGAGTTTACGATGATACCTTTGCTTTCTTTGAATCTTCTTGCATGGTTCAGATATGTAGTGTACCCACCAAACTTGTTAAATAAAAGTTGGGGCAAAACACTGTTGAGTACTGGGTTGACATAACCAGGGATGACTGAATCAGTATCCGATTCTTCAAATTCTTTTCCAACCTCGTCGTGCCGAGCAGGTAGATATAGCGTTAGACCAAGAAAAGCTGCACTACAGGTGAAGAACAAATAAGAAGGAACACCAAGTTCTTTTGCTATATCTATCATGGATGTGCAAAAGAAATCAATTATCAATCCAGCAAGTGGAACTGACTTCGAGTTTGACAACACATGATTGATAATAGCGTGTTTAACATAAGGTTTATGACTATCTATAACATCACTGATAAATTTTTCTGAGGATTTAGAAAACTCTACTGAAGTTATGTCAATGTGAGGAAGACTTATAAACCTTATTCGAGTATGGGTAGCTGCAAGTGTTTCAACATATGCAGGTATGTCACCAGGGCTGGCAGGTGGCCTCATGACAAGAACAGTTACTAAGAAACGACCATCTCGATCCAATAAGCGGTTTGCAAACTCAATAGTTGGTACAAGGTGGCCGAATGCCGGAGTTGGGATGAAAACTAGCTCTGCAACTTTCTTCATTTGTTTCTCACTGTAGTTATCTTCTTTTCCGTATGGCATCTGTGTATTGAAATTGAAGGACGGAAAGTCCAATATATAGAACAAAGTATAAAACAACAACATTGACAAGATCGATTTGCGCAAAAACTATTAGTTTATAGTGGACGGCAAAATCAGACCTTATATATTTGGGGAGACTGGGT
>JANLJB010004057.1:0-31897 GCA_026212285.1 Bursera cuneata
ATTAGTCTTGGCTGCTATGATAAAAAATTTGATGTAAACTGACAGAAGAAAGGCTTGGATTCTCAGACCCATTTGTGAAAAGAAGCAATATGCTTCAAAGCTCAAGAAACTTCAGAATTCTTGCAGTTTTTAAAATTCTAATCTTTCATAAAATGAAAACTCGTTGATAGTAACGCAATCAAGACAATGGAATTACTCATGAAAGCTCAGTTTACCAATTTTTTGAACTTTTAAATTTTGAAAACGCGTAATGTTTGCTAAGACGAGGCTGAAAGTAACAATATCTAGATATGTATAGGGAATCATTTATCAAGTTTATATATATATATTGTTATAAATTATTCATTATTAATTATAATGGGTCCATCAATTAATTATAGTGGGCCCAACCAATTAATTATAGTGGATCCTACCCCTTAATTATTATATGTATTGCGCAATTGATGACGCAAATGTTAAAGGCAATTATGTAATTTTATCAGGTGAATAGTGAAGAAGGTGCCTATAAATAGCAGTCTTCTCCACTCTTGAATACATACCGAAGTGAAACAATTCCCTCTTCTTCTTCTCTCTCTCCCTCTTTCTCTTGGTCAATTACTTATTAGTCCCTAAGTTTTGGTGTTTTACAATTACACTCCTAAGATGTAAAATATCAATTACACCCCTTAGTTATAATATATCAGTTACACCCCTAACTGTCTAATATCACTATCGTCCATCAGTTTTAGCTCATGACAATATACCCCTAATGTTATTATATCGCTAATAGGCTTGTTTTACAATACGTTATCAGTACGAATAGCTTGTATTATATTTGTTATATTGACTAATCAACTAGTTTTATAAGTATGCTCTGTGGTTGCCACATTTGTTGGACCTTCCAGATCAGAAAATAAAATTAATTTATATTTGTTATGTTGACTAACCAACTAGTTTTATAAGTATGCTCTGTGGTTACCACGTTTGTTGGATCTTCCACATCAGAAAGTAAAATTAGTTTATTACTTGTTCTTGTTGTTACTCTGTTTTGTAGGAAAAATATTATTGAAAGACAGAGGACATTTGATTGGTGGACTACTGAAAGAATCAGGGCTGAATTAGGTGCTTAAAGACATAAAATTTATAGTACGATGAAGGAGTTAAACAAAGAGGATATTGAGAGGATCCATCAGAATCATCCCAGAGTTTGATGCAAATGTTTTGAAGCTCAACCTAAATTTTTATTAGTTGGCGCTTCAAGATTCATGCTGCATGCTGAGGTCAACCAAACACAAAAGACGTTTAGAATTTTGATTTGTTCAACACAATGGTAATTCATAGTCTTTTATATATGCAATTACTTGGAAACACATGGTTGCTGCTTAGGCTCAAACTCTTCTGATGAAAGAATCAGAGACTACGACTTGGATCACGCAATGGTCATTACAATGAGAAACTTCTCTCTGGTTATGGTAACCTAAATGGAGTAGACACAGTGAAACTGTGGGTTAGTGAGAAGCCTAACTATGACTATCACTCTAATTCATGTGTTGGTGATGAGTGTTTGCACTACAGGTTGTTTTGCTCAGATTGATTTGTTTAGGTTCTGGCAGGGTCAAGTGCAAGAATGGATGGTGGTTTCTCATTTGCAATTATTATCCTCTAGGAAATATTGATGGGTTTTAAAAGATTAAAAAAGAGAGTAATGGTACGAAAGGTAAGGTGAATACTTTAAAATCAAAACAATAAATAGGGATAAATTCTCTTATCACTCACGTGATGTCACATCATAATTGGGATATAGACTTTATATCCATTATATTATTGTTAAAATAAAGTGATGATTAAGTACTAAAGGATTTGTAAAAGAATTATTATTAAGTCTTAATAAACTTTCTTTTTTCATGAAGTAAATTTAAGAGTGTTCTTATTCAAGCCTCTCAAAATCTCTTTTGAAGTCCCTTTCCTAAATATATTTTAGATAATGTCAAAACTATCATTTCTTTAAATAAATTCATCTAAATGGACTTTTTTTTTTTTTTTTATATATGAATTAAACGAAATCTAATTAGGGCTGAGTACATAAATTTAAATGATATGTTTTTTTTTAATCTCCGCATCTCGAAATTAAACTATCTAAAACTAATACTTTTATACATTTATCCTTATTGATGTTATTTTAACTTATATAATTGTGTTTGTTGACATATAACATATTAAAAAGATTTATCAACCAATATTTTGATATAATAATATTAAAGTATTTAAAAATTATAATTTTAAATATTTTATTATGTTTCTTAAAATAATAATGATAATAATAATATATGTATATTTAATTAAATATGTATTATTTTTGTAAAATTTATGGAAACATGGTTCATAATTAAATTAGATACGGGTATATTTTGTAAAATTATTGGTGATATAAACCTTTCAAATTTTAACATTCAAATAAAAGTTAAAAACTTTAGCTTTTTTTATTCAGATGAAATTGTTTGAGAGTAAGTCTTAAAAAAAAAAAAAAGACACCCTAAAATGTCTGAATAACTAGAATCAATCAAATTTAGACTTTAATAAAAATAAAAAAAAACCCTTAAGCGTAAATCCTATTACCTTTCTTTTAAAAATAGTTTTTTTTTGTAATTTTGACACAATTTATTGACACAAATTTGTAATTATTAATTTCATTTAATTCAATTGTTAAGATTTAAAGTCACGTAATTATATTAAATGATATCAATTCATCTATCATCTTAACTATTAAATTAGATGAAATCAATAACTAAAAATTGCCATTAGTTCAAGCACTCTTGAGCAGTGACATGTATGTATCGGTAATTGATAAATTTTCAAATCAAAGAATACATTACTGATAAGAGACTTTATAACATTATGAACCATGTGCAGTTGTAATCGATAAATCATGTTTAGAATCATTTTATAAAAGATTAACTTCTGAAAAATGTATAGAGACAATTATAAAATAAAATACAAGAAAAGTAATTATAAAAGAAGTTTCAAATTCAAGTAATTTTTATAATCTGTAAATGAATTTTTAATTAACTTATTATGCTTGTAAGGCAGCATTACCCAACAAAATAAGTCCGGGAAAATTAATTTATGATTGAAGTTGAAGATACTTACGAGGAAAACTTAATCAGAAAGATGGACTTGCCTGATATAAAAGCAAAAGCAATGTTACTTCAAAGTCAAACTCAAGAGGAAGCGAAAGCTCTGAATTTTGGGTATGTTTTTCCGAATCAAAGGGCGGAAATTAATGTTCACTCGTGTATAAAAATCAACTTGCAAAGGAAGACAAAAGTTGAAACTTGGTTGGCTAGAAAGAGGGGAATTTGCTCTCTACCTCCCATTAATTTTTTTTTATAAAATTAAATATCTCACTAAATCAAAAGTAACACAAAATCTTTAAAAATTTAATTTTTTTTAATTATATTTAATATGCTACAATAAAAATTCAAGATAAATATATAAATATCTATATGATATACCCAAACATAATAAACTCTTCTCATTGATTGTAAAGACCTTATTTTTTTATAATTATTTAAAACTAATTAATATTGTGAAGGAATTATTAGCATTTTATTTATTTAAGTAATATAAAATATTTATAAATTAATAAAATTTTACAAAAGTAATAAAGAAATATTTCATACGCTAAATAATTTTTGTAAATAATTTACTAAATAATTTCACTTTCTCAAATTATTTAGTTTTTGGTAAATTATTTACTAAAATTTATTTGCTTAATTTACTAAAATTATTTAGTTTTTAGGAAATAATTTACTTAATTTATTAAAATTATTTAAATTTATAAATATTATCTAGTAAATGAATTTTTATTGTAAATTCTTATAATATTTTCATTAATTTATAAATATTTTATATTATTTAAATAAATAAAATATCGATAATGTCCTCACAATATTTTAATATAGTTTCAAAAGATTATAACAAATAGGGTCTTCATAATCAAGGGAATGAGTTTGTTAGTTTTGAGTATATCACAAGGATATTTATGTATTTATCTTAAATTTTTATTATAATACTATTGAATTTTTATTATAATACTATTGAATATAATTAAGAGAAGTGAAGTTTTTGGAGGCTTTGTATTAGTTTTAAGTCTAGTGGATTATTTGACTTGACAAAAAAATTGAACGAGGGATCGAGAAAAATGAAACCTTTCCTACCAGAAAACGTCTTCTCCCAAAATCTGTACGAGAATACTCCTAATACTGCTGGTCCCCTTTAATGCATTGCTCATACAAAGTTGACACCAGAGTTATATTTATTGAGACTTTGCTTGACAAGACACATCATATGTGAATTCATTCATCTATAAAATGAAAATATATCTATATTTGATCGATAAAGAAATGTTTTTATTTTATGAAATCAAAGTATATAGCATGTGAAAAAAATTAAGCTTGAATATAAAAGGTGAAGCATAAAACGAATAATTAATTGATAACCTTCCTAAATAAGTAAAGAACAAAAAGGCAAAAAAAACCATGAAAATCAATCATAACCTCAAAATAAATTAATCTTTAGGTATTAGTCTTTATACTCTTATGTTTCCATAGAACCATAAAACTTTCTAAAATATGTGTGTGTGTGTATATATATATATACACACATATAATTAGTAGTAATCGATCGCCTTTTGCAGAACAAATCCTTGTAAAATTTTAGAAAAAAATTATATCTATATATATATCATGCATATAGCATAGAGAACTAGTTGTTATATAATTTATTTTATCAGAGATATTGGCAGTAAATCGGATTTACCAGATCATCCGTATACATGCATAAAAGTACCGCACTTGTACTGATTTATAAGACATGGTTGACTTTTAAAAAAGCATCATGTCTAACCAATTCTTCGAAAATATCCAAAACTGAATATAACCTTTATCAGGTGTAGTTCTATATAATTAAATTCTATGTTGGATGTAACGTACAAGGCCTAGAGCTGGTTGTTTGTTTACCTCAATAACGACATACATTTTGGATCCCGTAACCAACAATTCTCTTTAATCGGGGAAATCATGACCTAGTCATATTATCCCGATGGTTGCAACCTTTAGAGCAACTATCATCGTATCCTGTGTGATATCTTTCTTTTTACCCGAAGTGACATGTCCCATTTTGATATTACACTCACTCCTAAATGGTTCTTGGCATACCCAACCACAAGTGTATATGAAACCCGTTAGAATTCCAGACGTTAAGTGTCAAAGCATATTGATTATCATAGGATATAGCCGTGTAAGTCTCAAATCAGAGGATTACTTACACCTACCCTGAATGGACCTCCCAAAGACACTTTAGGTAAACTAATATTGGAATTCCATGCGGGTCAACTTTAGTAAATATGTTCCCCTATCACACTTGTTTAAATATCTAATATTTAAATGAATGAAACTCATACGGTTACGTTTTCATAACCCGTACAAGTGCAATATTAGTCTATACCGCACTACCGATGTCCTGTCTCGACAAGGACAGTTTAATGATTAAATCTTATATAGATTAATACTGTCTCATATCTATATTAATCTTATATTAATCATATGAACTTTTATTATACATGTAAATAATTAGTAATCCAATTACAAATAATGATAAAAGAGTGATTTCCTTTAATTACATAAATCAATAAATATACAAATACAATATTTGTTTACAATGTGATATTCTATAACATAATATTCCAACAGTAAGTGGGTCTGGGTTTGTGTAAGCCACGGTCTTGACCTACAGTTTGAATGTGTGACACGGTCTGTGTCTGAGTGTCTTAGCCACGTGTCTGAGTGTCTTAGCCACGTGTCTGAGTGTCTTAGCCACAGTCTTGACCTATGGTCTGATTGTGTGACATGGTCTGTGTCTGGGTGTGTAAGACACAGTCTTGACCTACGGTTTGAGCTTGTGACACGATCTATGTCTAGGTGTGTAAGAGATAGTATTGACCTATAATATGAATGTGTGACACAGTCTGTGTTTGGGTGTGTGGCACGGTCTATGCTAGATCATAATTGAGCCACGGCCAGGAAAATAGGTAAGCCATGGTCTGTGCAAGAGTTCTTACATAGACAGTGACATATATATTTTCCTGACCGTGGCTCGACCGTGTAGGTCTTGCCTATCCATGGTCTTGTCTCACAGTCTTAGTAAAATCGTGTAGGTCTTATTGGGTACCTATATGGTCTTACAAAAACCGTGTGAGAATTTAGACCATGACGGTCTAACCTAGGACCGTGGGAGATGAACATAATCTTCGTCTTCTCCTTTGACACAGCCAATCGACACCAAAAAAAACAAAAACAAAAACCCACCCTTCTCAATCGACAACTTCAAATACTCAACTTCAGTCAACAACTTCAACACATTCTTCAAAACCCATTCCAACAGCAGAATGAAGTAAAATCAGCACAAAAGTTCAAAGAAAACTCACTTTTTTTTTTCTTAAGAGTATGAATCGACGGGCAAGAATTGTGTTAAGGAGACAATGAAACGGCAGAGAGAGTTCTGAATCAGCACGGCAGCAATAGTCACGTTTCATGGTAAGAATGAGGAGACAATGAAACGGCAGAGAGAGTTTTGAATCGGCACAGTAGAGACAATGAACTAACTGTTTTTTTTTTTGATTCAAATGGTGAGAGGGAAGAGAAGGGAAGGATGGGTTATATATATTACGGGTATTTGTCATTTCATGTCAGGCTAGCTAGGTAGATGAGAAGATTTTGTAAGGTAGGCTATCTTTAATTTTGACCCCTTCCGCTTGACTAATTTGGTAAATTTTCCCAAGAATATCTTCCTGGTGTGAAAACCATCTATTATGGTTGCAGACCGAACTTGAAAGGGATACATGCTTTTTTTTCTTTTTAAATGGAAATTATTTATAATGAAAAAAAACTCTGATATAGGTGCCTTTATGAGTTTTTCATTTATTTTTTCCTCATAAGGTTGTTTCCTATAGCTCTTGAGTTGAGACTGAGGTGTGCACTGAGGCCCTGTTCCCAAAACTTCAATTGTGAGATACAATCATATTACAAGAGTTTTACATTGCCTGGAAATTGTTTTTCAGGTCAAGTATATGCAACCATGCTTCTATTTCCAACCCCATAAAACCTGTATCTTTACCAAACTTTCTCTAGAACTCATTTTAGTGATCTCTTACATTTGAATAAGTTGTCCCTTACATCTTGAAAATCAACTGGAGAAAATAACAATTGAATTGCGTCAGAATATTTTGATTGATAGCCATGTGAGAACATGCTGGTCATCAAATTTATTATTGCCAAAATCTGCGTCCAACCAACTTTAGGCACAATAGTTATTCTCTTAAAATCACGACCATATAATGTTAGGCTTGAAAGTTTATTATGGATAATAGATCTGTTTTGATGATTTCATTTTTATTTTTCCATGCTGTAGAAATTTTTGAATTGATATCTGATAATTGGGGCTGCTATGATGTCGGTGTGTTCGTGTGTGGTCCTGCAACTCTTGGTTCAAGCGTTGCTGAAGAGTGTAGGTCATATAATTTGAGAAGAAGAAGCTGTCAACCGATCTTCCATTTCAACAGCCATAGTTTTGATTCGTAGTGGTTGCCCTCAGAGTCTTCTCTTTTAAACATATTTAATGGTACAATAGGCAAGAAGTTTTCCACTTAAGGTAATCCATGATTTGGTATTCAGACACAATATTTGCTTAGAAATGTACGTTGTTGCAATTTTTATGACCTCTCAACTAATTTTATATGATTGCTAATTTTTTTTTGGATAAAATAAAATTCTAACCTTCTTCGAAGGCTTTTTATTGATGGAAAAAAGAAGGAATATGTCTATTATATTGATGGAAACGGGAAATTCAGTGCAGAAACATGGCAAAGCAAATCACAATCTTCCATTTTATACTAGACATGCACATGCACATAAAGGCAAATCACAATATCCAGGGAAAAAGATGGCCGAGAAATAAGTTTATGGTGGTTTATATATAACAAGATGAAATGAATTCTCATGTTTATGAATAGTTTGATAATAGCAAGCAGCAAGCAAGGTCAGGTGGTGGGTGGAAGCCTAGCCTTGAACAGGTTTAGAAATAGGAGAGAATGAAATCAACAAATGGGAATTAGAATAGGTTGTAAAATTGCAGAAAAAAAAAGAGTTTTGGTGCGCAGTAGAAATCAGGCCCAATGGACTGAGAAAGACAGGTTAACCCACAAGTTGAATACTATTTGTTGGAAAGACGAGGTTGCGTGTCCATGTGATGTTGTGTTTGTTTGGCGTAGAACTAGAGATGGTGGGTAATAGGGAAAAAATATATATGGGTGGTAATTTATCCTAATTGATTGATTTATTACTGTACATGTGACCAAATGACAAAAGCACAAAACATGAATATTAAAATAAAATATAAAAAAGAGAGAAAGAACAGAACAGGTGGAAAGCAATAAATAATAATAACAGATGCCTTAAGAGTGTCGGCAAGGGCAAGGGAAGGGGGGGGTTTGAGGTTAAAACTTAAAAAGAAGGCGTCGGTGGGTGGTAAAATCTGAAGCTACCAACCGTTAGTTGAAAAGAGCTTTCTTTCATTTCAAGCAGATATGAAATGAAAATTAGGATTAGGAGTAGGAAATTAGGATACGTTGAGACGTTGCTGTTGCTGCTGGCGTTGTCAATGACACAACTGTACACTCACGATATCCCATACTATACTTATATTAAAAAAATTACACGTATTATAATAAAAGGAAAAAAAATAAATTAAACTAAATTATATAAATTAGAGGGTAAGACAGACAGGCTGTCCTGTCCTGTCCTTGTCTATTGGTGGACTTGTTAGTAAATTAAATTAAATAATAATAACCCACATGAATATTAATATTAGAAAACAATTACAACAGATTAGCACCGTCGCTCACTCACCTCCAGAACCAAACCTCCCTTTGCTCCTACTACTACTTTACTCTTCTTCATTCACTCTCTCTCTCAAAATCTGCATCTGCATCCACGCTGTTCTCTCTCTCTCTCTCTCTAGTCAAGAGTAGCATTTGTGATTTGGGAGAAAAAATGAGCATGTACGGGCGAGATCCATGGGGTGGTCCCCTGGAGATAAACGCCGCTGACTCTGCTACTGACGACGATCGAAGTCGGAATCTGCAGGACTTTGATAGAGCTGCCCTTTCTCGACCCTTGGATGAGACGCAACAGAGTTGGCTTCTCGGTCCTACTGAGCAGAAGAAGAAGAAGTATGTAGATCTGGGTTGTATCATTGTCAGCCGTAAGATCTTCGTTTGGACTGTCGGCACCCTCCTCGTCTCCGCCTTCCTTGCTGGTTTCATCACGCTTATTGTCAAGACTGTTCCTCGCCACCACCATTCCCATGCTCCTCCCGATAATTACACTCTCGCTTTACGAAAGGCTCTCATGTTCTTCAATGCTCAACGATGTATGCATTTCACTATCTTTTTTCTTTATTTATTAATTTTAGGTTGGTAGATCTCGTTATTGAATTAGTTTAATATAATTTAATTTCAGCCGGTAAGCTCCCCAAGCACAATAACGTCTCCTGGAGAGGTAATTCTTGTACGAATGATGGGAAATCCGATTCCGGCAGTATTTTCAAAGATCTTGTGGGTGGCTATTACGATGCTGGAGATGCTATCAAGTTCCATTTCCCTGCCTCTTTTGCCATGACCATGTTGAGCTGGAGTGTGATCGAGTACAGTGCCAAATATGAAGCAGCTGGAGAACTCAACCATGTTAAAGACATCATCAAGTGGGGTGCTGATTACTTTCTCAAGACCTTCAACCATTCTGCCGATTCCATTTCCCAGATGGTTGCACAGGTACCCCTTTTCATTCTTCGCTTCTTCTCTTTTCTTTTCTTTTCCTCAGAAAGATCCGATCCCATACTCTTTCGTCGTTTTTGATAGGTCGGTTCAGGGGATACATCTGGTGGGAATACAAACCCCAACGATCATTATTGCTGGATGCGTCCTGAGGACATTGATTATGTTCGTCCTGTCACACCATGTAGCAGTTGCTCTGATCTTGCTGCTGAAATGGCCGCTGCTTTGGCTTCTGCGTCCATTGTTTTTAAAGACAACAAGGCCTACTCCCAGAAACTTGTTCATGGTGCCAAAACGCTCTTTAAGTTTTCAAGGGATCAACGAGGCAGATACAGTGCTGGTGGTAGTAATGAAGCTGCAACTTTCTATAATTCCACCAGTTACTGGGATGAGTTTATTTGGGGTGGAGCTTGGTTATACTATGCAACTGGGAATAATTCATATCTTCAGCTTGCAACTACTACTGGTCTTGCCAAACATGCTGGTATCTTTTGGGGCATTCTCGACAATAGTGTACTTAGTTGGGACAACAAGCTTGCTGGTGCTGCTGTGAGTTCATCCATCTTCATTTTACTTATTCTTGTTCTTTTCTATTGCCTACTATCGAATCAAATCTTGCCTTCTCACGTTATGCCAATCATTACATTTTTGCTACCGCCTTATAATTTAAACTAGTTGAGGAAAATATATCACCATCTAGAAGATCACATGGAAGATTTTGTTCTTCAATTATTTTGTTGTGTGTTTGTTAATGTTAGTTTTTAGGTTGAAGAGCAGAAGTTTAAGTTAATGAGAAAGCATCCATTCATGGTGTTTATTCATTTTTGTAGTCCCAACTCTCTGTTGTTCTACTTGCATAAATTTAGGTAAAATCTGTCAGAAACCCTTTAAAAAAAAAAAATTTACTGATTAAATAAATAAATAAACTTGGATAAGTTCTTGTAATTTTAAAGCTTTCTTGAGATACTGTCTGTTCATTGCTGATATACCATACATCATTTTAGCTGCTTTTGAGTCGCTTGAGATTGTTCCTGAGCCCTGGGTATCCGTATGAAGAAATGTTGAGGACGTTTCACAACCAAACGAGCATAACCATGTGCTCGTTCCTTCCAGATTTCACAAGCTTTAATAGAACCAAAGGTAAAGTACCATTGTTTGATCGACTATTATTTTAATGGGTTAATATCTTTGGAGTCTGACTGTAACTTTTTTGGATCTTTTATAGGAGGTTTGATTCAATTAAACCATGGAAGGCCTCAGCCTCTTCAATATGTGGCCAATGCAGCCTTTTTGGCGACCTTGTTCAGTGATTATCTTGAAGCTGCAGATACACCTGGATGGTACTGCGGACCCAATTTTTATTCAACTGATGTCTTGCGTCAATTTGCCAAGACTCAGGTTTGTTTTCCTTAGTTTTAATGGTATTGGGGATTTTTTTTTGCTTACACATTTATATAACTCATGTTGACATATGATTACTAACTAATGTAATTTTCCCTTGCGTTCTGGCAGATTAATTACATCCTTGGCAAAAATCCTAGGAAAATGAGCTATATAGTGGGTTTTGGTAATCATTATCCAAAACATGTCCACCATAGAGGCGCCTCTATTCCGAAGAATAAGATAAGATATAATTGCAAAGGAGGGTGGAAATGGAGGGATACTTCAAAGCCAAACCCAAATACAATTGTTGGAGCGATGGTTGCGGGTCCTGACAAGCACGATGGTTTCCATGATGTTCGTACTAATTATAATTATACAGAGCCAACTCTTGCAGGAAATGCAGGTTTAGTTGCAGCTCTTGTGGCTTTGTCAGGTGAAAAGAGTACTGGCATTGACAAGAATACCATTTTCTCTGCAGTTCCCCCAATGTTTCCAACTCCACCACCACCTCCTGCACCCTGGAAACCATAAGACACCATTGGGATCTGTCATTTTACATTAAGTAATTTGTGTGACTTGTGCTCAGATGATTTTGCCGCGGCAGTAGTTCTTGGAAGATGAATCACCTTAAAATTGGAGGTAATGCAGATCTGAGGGAAGATATGGACAGTGGATAGAGCTATACACTGAAGATTGTGAAAAGCAGGGGCCTGGTTGGGGATCCTAACTAGCATTAAGAATTCCTGTATCAGAACATGTTACTTTATTTGGAATTTGTGGTATAGATAGTATATATGTATGATAAAAATCTTGTATTCTTTGAAAACACAAGTTGAATAGTTTGAAATTGTTTAACAATAAATTGCACTTGATGGCTGACAGTCACCTTCTTGCTGGGAAATTCGTTTCGATTTAGCTCAGTTCTTTTTTTTTTTTCCTCTTCGTTGCGCAGATCTTTCACTTTTTCATATTCTCAATTTTGTTGTGTTCAAGTGTGAGAATGGAGCTTTGTTGCAAAGTTAATCTTATGTTATGGTTTACAAATTTTTGTGCATACACTGATATGAATGAATATAAGATGCTTTGCCTCTTTCTAAGCACTGCTTGCTCACGCAAATTTGTCTTAATTAATGGCTGCGACTCAAAATGCGAGAAGTATTCTCTCATTAAGGTCATTGGTCGTCTATTGCTGTCTTATAAGCTTTATGGTGCATTTAAAGGCTTCCCCCCTCCCTGTCTCAAGTGCCTTCAAACTTCGCGAAAGCTATTTCAAAGCTTTTTGGCAGGGATAAACAACACACTTCGAAACAAACTCTCAGGCCAGTAACAAGAGAAGTTTGTTGGAGTCCCAGTTGTAGAAGTTTTCTGCATGACTCATTAGCAGAGCTAATGCTGGAAACTGTATTTGATTAATCATTTTAGAATATTTAAAAAAGAAAAAAGTATCAAAATGATGCGGTGACAACTGTTTCATTGCAATACAATCTGGTTGCAGATTTGCCGTCTTCTTTGAATATTTAAAAAGAAAACAGAAAAAAGCAGGAGAGGGACCGGTTTAAGTAAATTGGTTCCAGTAGGGTGTGCATTACTTCAGCAACTAGATATCCTTTTTGTGCTTTTCCTCTGTAAGCAGGTAAACTCTTGTGCACGACACTTCATTTTCCTTTTTATTTTTAAAGAAAAAGGAATGTGCTTCAGTCAATATATTCTTTCCTTCATCTCATTTTCAGGCTTATTCTTTGCCACCCCACAGATATTCCTTCCAAATACTCACATTGTTAAAAGGCATCTATATTACTCAATCCTTGAAGACGGATTTGCCATATTTTGCCACATACGAGTATCACTGAACTGTATCACATCTACTGTTTTAAGATATGACTGGGTCATCCAATTCTCTGGAGCATACACCAACATGGGTGATAGCTGTTTTCAGTTTTGCCATCATTCTTATATCTCTTGGTGCTGAGCGTGGTCTTCATAAATTTGGAAAGGTATCCAAACTAAACTATCCTTACTTTTTTAGCCTCTTGCAGTATTTGCTTCTTTTTTTTTCCTGTTCCATCTTGTGCTGGCAAATATTTTGGGAAAATTTTAGGCTAAGCATGCATTCATATTGATTCAAAATGCTACCTATGACCAGATATTAGAGCTGATATTGAACTTCCATGAACTTACTAATTATGTTGTTTGTATGGGTGAATGTTCCAGACTATGCAAAATTTTTTTGGAGCTCTTGAAAACATTGAAAGAGCTAATCCTTTCATGTGGAATTTTTTTGTGCACCATCTAAGAAGGCCAAATTTGCTTAATCCTATCTTTTCTTAACGTTGTTTTGCATTCTACAAACTTAAGTGACTATTCCCCAAACTTTTACAAGCTTATGCTACACATTCCTAAACTATTAAATAGTCAGAAAGTTTTTATAGAAGAATGGGCTAATCTTGGAGCATGTTAAAAACTGAATTATTGTTCAGAGTTTTGGCAATGTTCTGTCTCTGATATCAAGAGGAATGTCTTGAATGCTGAGATTCAATCTTTTCTGCCTTGAGTGAATTTGTTCTTTGCAATCTTGATTTGTCAAATGCAGTGGTTGAAGCGAAAGAAGCAGGTTGCACTCTACGAAGCCTTGCAAAAATTAGAAGAGGGTTTGCTGCCAGTGCCCTTTTCTTTCTTTCATTTTTCCCCACTATCCTTCTCTACCTCTACATAAAGTTATATTGCTTTTTCTTATCTCTGTTCAGTAATCAATGTCATTTCAAGATATACATAAAATACGTATACCTATGTTTACATTTGTTCATACATACATAGATATACACTAAATGACAATTGTATACATATTTTGCATGAACTGCTTCAGTTAGAAGTTAAAATGTTTCATGTCATGCTCAATAAGGGAAATGTTATAGTACTGGTCATGGTAAGATACCCAGACCAGTGCTAGCGTTGGATCTAAAGTAGTACTGGGCTGCTACTTTCTTTTAAATATTAAAAAAAGAAAAAAAATTGAAAAAGAAAGCAACAGTAATATGACTCATTAAATATTATATTGTTTTTATGATTGTATCCTGTACCATGCAACTTATGGTTGCAACTCAACTTTGAAAATTTGATCTGCACGCTATAAACTAATATAAACAATCATCAATTGTTCATGCAATTACATTAGACTAACTATGAACAACAGTAATAAAAGTATTAACAGGGAGAAAAATCACAATGGATCTGTATCACCTGCTATAATTCTAAATTACTGCAGTGCCAGAAATTTATTTATCTTCTAAGTTCTTATTTTTATTTTTATATTTTGAATTTTTATTATGCTCGCTAGATGTTGTCTACAAGTATGTATATAATGTCTGATTCTGTGTTACTTAGATATTAGTTTTCTTTAAATCTTAATCTTGGAAGATGTAACAAGCTGTGTGCATATCAATCCATCCAGCATCTACTATGCCTATAATGCATGAAGGTAAGAAAGTTATGTTTTTCGGCCTAATCCATGTGTCCTGGCTCTTGTAACAGAATTGATGGTTTTAGGGTTCATCTCCCTTCTATTAACTGTCCTTCAGGATGCAATAAGCCACATATGCATTCCAACTTATCTTGCATCACAAATGCTTCCTTGCAAGAGGGGTATAGACTCACATGAGAAGTATTCTCTCAGAGATATATATTTTAAAAGACGGTTATTGTCTTCAGATACTAATTCAGAGCATTGTGCAAATGTGGTACACTACTATGCCTTTTTCTAGAAATTCTTTTACATAGATGATTTTTCATTACCCTGTAGGAAAAAAAGAATGATGCTTATGGTTGCTAAATTCTATAGAAAAGACACTCTTATTTATGCATTTGTCTAGTATTGCTCAAAACATACTCCAGCTAATAGTTACAGTTTCTACCTTTATTCTTCTGTACTCAGGGGAAAGTTCCATTGTTGTCATTGAAAGCATTGCACGAGCTACACATTTTCATATTTGTACTAGCCGTTGTTCACGTGGTCTTCTGTGCCGCTACAATGATTCTTGGAGGGATGAAGGTTAGTTGTCTATGTTTCTAGAATCTGGAATACTATAATTGCACAATGTTTACATAGAAGCTGATGTGCCTTGTATGTCTGGCTTTTAGTCTCAATAACTAGAATAGTTTGAGCATATTTAGTGCCTCTTGCAAATATAAAATTATTGAACTAGTTGCAGACAATTTTGAATCTCACTCTATAATGTTCATAGTTGTTTCTTTATGTAGATGAGCCAATGGAAGAACTGGGAGCATTCAATTAGGCAAGGAAACGGTAAAGGGACTTAAATATCCAAAACATTTTCGCTTAAACTATTTAGAATAGATTTAAGTGCTTTGGTTTGCTAAGGTTCTAATGTATGAAATTATGTTTTCTGCAGTTTCATACGCTGATCACCATCATAATGAGTTCTTGGATAAACGTGCACCTGGATACTGGAGAAGGGCAGCAGTTGTGAGTTGGATGGTGAGTCTCGTACCTATCTGTGATAAAATTCTGTAGCCAGTGTCCCTGTATGCATTTCTGCTCTTTACACCTGCCTTTTAAGCTGGATTAAGGAATACGGCCATAATTGTTGCATTTGTAGATAAATTTCTCACATAATTTTCCTTTTCCATATTGGCAAGGTTTTAACTAAAAACTAATGTAGTGCATTGTTAACACTTGATAAATAAACCCAACTAATTAGTCATTTTCATTAAAATGTTTTGCCAATATGATGACTTATCTTTAAATTTATGGCACCTGGTTTTCTAAACTCGTTTGCAGATAGCATTCTTCCAACAGTTTTATGGCTCCGTTACCAAGGCAGACTACATAGCGCTTCGAAAGGTTAACTTCGACATCAATAATTGGTAGTTATTAAATGATTTTCTTTAAGTTACCACTTAATCTAAAAACTTAAACTTATAGACAAGGATCCAACAATAGAAGTTAAGCTCTAACATGTTTCCTAACATGCACATCATTGTGGACCAACCACATTATTAGTAAGTAATTGAAGGGTTTTAAAAGCAAAAACAACTTTTTATTCTTATTTGATTAAGTGGATGGGGTTTCACACACAAGGCCAATTTGTCAATTTGGCTTTGATATTATATTGAAAAGTCACTTACTTAAAGAAACTTAAGTTTACAGTGAAGAATCTAACAATGATATTTAAACTTTAACAATTTTAAGGTATCTCCCGCGTTATGCTATAAGCACATTTACTCAATTTTATTCTTTTCTAACTTCTATTTTTTAACTAGGCCAAACTCTATGCAGATGAGGCCAAAGTCTCTGGAGACGAGGCCAAAGTCTCTGGAGATGAGGGCTTTGATTTCTATAATTACATAATCTGGAGACTTGAAATAGATTATAGAAAAGTTGTTGGCATAAGGTAAGTGCTATGTAAACATGATACGTTTTAATTACTGAACTGCATTGAATATTCGAATTATTCTTGTGGTCAACGTCATGTACTAATGTCAAATGACAGATGCCACCTGTGGCTATTTGTTGTGATCTTTTTGCTGCTGAATGTGGAAGGTAATTTTGCTTTTGTCCGAATCTAGCATGAACTATTTTTTAATAATAATATGATTTCTAAAAAAATGCCATCTATGGATTGCAAATGCAGGATGGCACACATTTTTTTGGTTATCATTTTTACCATTACTTGTAAGTGGACTACATCCTTTCCAAGTCATATTTATGTGGTTCATTCAATTTGGTTGCGTAATAACATAAGCCTGACATGGTTGAGTTGGACGGAGTAATAGCTTCTACTTCTTGTGGGTGCTAAGTTAGAACACATAATCACCCGCTTGGCAGTGGAGGCAACGATGGTGCCGCAAGGACAACAAGTGAAGCCTTCTGATGAACACTTTTGGTTTAGTAACCCTGGAATTTTCCTTGATTTGATACACTTCATTTTGTTTCAGAATGCATTTGAGATTGCATTCTTCTTCTGGATTTTGGTATGCAAGAAAACATGTTAGTGAATTCAGCACTGACTTTTCTTTAAACATATGTGCAATTAATTTCACTCAATTTGTGAACTTATTTAACTGCAGTGCACATATGGACTCCAGTCCTGCATCATGGAAAAGCTAAGCTACATAATCCCAAGACTTATTATAGGGTAATACGTGAGTGGAAATCACAGATGACTTTTTGCTCCATATTGGAAATTTTGTTTCATTCTGTAACTATTTTTGATTACTTGATCTTACTAAATAAACGGGTTCACTAGATAACAAAAACGCACTTACTGATCTCACGACATATCTTGCTTCATTATGCAGTGTGATTGTTCAAGTTCTCTGCAGCTACAGCACCTTGCCTTTGTACGCTCTGGTCACCCAGGTTAGTAAACCAATCTTCTTTGTTTTGCATATACCAATAAGCACACTGATCTGATGTGGCAAGTTCCTCGTCCAGAGTTAGAGATACTTATTGTCTTTTTCTTTTGGTATCTGCCCGCCTAACGAAGATGGGTAGCAAACACCTAATAAAGATGGATAGCGAACGCAAAAGAGATGAGGAGCCGACTAACGGCCAAAAGAGCAGGAGCGAAGGCATGGAAGCAGCTGAGTCACAGATGCATAAGATGGCCCAAGAATCATATGCAAATACTCAAGTTGCTGAAGAAATAGTTCGCATTAACCAAGAATCATATGTAAATATTGAAGTTGCTGAAGAAATGGTTCGTATTGAAGGAGCAACAGCATCGACAACCGAGTTATCTTGTGTAGCCTCGCCTTAGGTTTTTTCCTATAAAATCTTACTCGTTGCCCTTAAGTTTCAATTAGGAATTACTGACATCCATATGTGCATACTAACAATGTCTTATTTGCCTCGTTAATTGCATTCATGTATCCCAACTCTCTAGTGTTTGCTTTGTCTTGAAATTCGCTGCTTCGTGGTTGGTTTGAGGTTCGCCAAAAATGAGCCAACCAGTTGCAGGTTTCTATTGCCTTTTTCTTTTCTTCTAGCTAGTCAGTTGTACAAATATGTGCCATTCAGTAGAAAATTCCTCAAATTTACGGATCTTCAAACAAAAACAAAAACTCTTGTGACAACTAAATTTTGATTCATTGACCCAATCTAGTTGCTTGTACATTTAATGCTCAATAACTATTCTTTTATCCGAAAATGGTTGGCCGTAAGCACTCACACGAATTAAAATCAATTATATTTTATTATAGTTTCTATGTTTCTAATCATCTGAGGCATCAGATAACTTATTTTTGGTTTGGTATTTTTACAAGGTAAGAATGGACCTTTTCCATGAAACTAAATGAACTAGTATGCAGCAACCACAATGCTTTGAAATCTCACATATCATACAAGATATTGTCAACAATTCCTTCTTTCTCATATTCTGTTTCTGCAGTTACAGCGATTAAACTTAGAACAACCAAAATGGAGAAAAAAAAATAAGACAAAAGTTTACACGGGGAATTTAATACCTAACTTTGTACACATACTAGGATACTCCGTCAGGTTGTTCAGGTTACAATGAAAAAGATGAGGAACCCAGATGCTTGGATCCTTCAAGAGGAAGCTTATTCATTTCATAACTGTCATGGTTGGAAGCAGATGCTTCTTCTGCATTGGCCTCTCCCCTTTCGAGCTCCTTCAAAGCTCTTTTTGCATAAACAGTAAAAGCAAAAGTAGTAACAACTGCGATTATGAAGGAAATAATGTTGTACACGATTTCCACTGTAGTCATGTGATAGTTCCCATACTGCACATCTGCTAATGTCCTAATCAAGCGACCACTGCATAAATGTAAGGCAGAATGGTTAAAATACACAGATACATAGTATCGTTAAGACTAACTCAAATAAAGCCAATGAGAACTTTTGGGCTAATTGAGACTAGACTATCTGTATATATATATATATGATTGTTTATTTCTACTTGCAGTCAATCAGGCATCTTCAAAACACTTAAGAAGTTAATGTGCATGTTTACGCATGCTCAAGCATGTGTCATTGGACCTATTTTTGTCAATTAAACCACATGTTAAGGACAGTTATTCTTTCTTCTTAGGTATGTTTCTCTTACGGTGGAAAAGATGATAAGTAATAATCCAAGAACAGACCTATAGATGTAAATGAACGCTTCTGGCACCATTCCAGAAATCGATCCACATAAGTAAGGCCAAAATCTCATACTTGTCACCACAATTGCATAATTGAAAATAGTGTATGGAAATGGGGAAACCCTAAAAAGAGCAACCACTCGGAATTGATGGAACCAACTCCCTTCCCCGGCGAGTCTGACCATAGCAGCTTTCTGGGGCCATCTCTTTAACCATTGCTGCACATAACATTCAATTAAGAAGATAAATGGAATGGAGTATAGTTAGAATTGCATTTTAGTAATTAATGTTGAGTTAAAAGTCATATCTTACATGGATGCGGTCACGGAACAATAGGCCAATTAAATAAGGAAGGACCATCCCAATAGTTGTTCCAACCATAATTATAACAAAGCCAAGACCATAACCAAAAATCATACCAGCCAACCACATGGAAGGGCCAGAAGGTATTAAGAAGACAGGGAAAAATGCCAAGGAAGCAACAAGCACAAGGGCCAGAACAGGACGGCCAAAAGCAGTAGCTTCCCATTGCATGATTGGGAAGAGAACCTACAATAGAATACAATACAAGGAAATTAATAGAGTACCGAAAGAAATTAAGCTAATATGAAGATAAGAGATAGCAAAGTAAGTGAAGGAGTTAGTTCTCTTGTATGTTGTTGATGACTGTAGAACAACCAAATCAAATCCCTAAAAAGAGAAATGTTTAGAAATGAAAGTAAAGCAAGGCAATAGCGAGGGAGAGATACCTTACCCTCTCAAACAGAAAAGGGAGTCCCCATTTTAAGAAAAGGAGAGCAATGATAAGAATAAAAAAGCATAAGGCAAAGGCTTTGATCCACCAGATGAAAGATTTAGTTTTTGTTTGTGGTTGATCAGAATCAGCATCAGCTTCAGCTTGAGCTGGTGGAGATGGGTCATCGGAAACAACCAGCCTAACGTATTCACTCGCTTCCTTCCCTAGGCCAAGGTGAAGGTGTTGTTGTTGGCCTAATGATAACTCCTCACTCGAATTTGCTTGCATCTAAACACGTACCATATCATCAACACAAGCACACTCAAATTTTGAACAAACTGGTAGAAGCCCTTAGAAAGCTGAAATTAAAATTAAGTTTACCTCTCAGAGCCAGCGCCTGAGCCTCAGCGCCTGAGCTTCGGCCGTTGCGTCCGGCGACCAACTGATGTATGTATTGGCGTGTCAGAGTCAGACGGTTGTTGGCGATCAACTTCTTTCCTTTCCCAATCTCAAACTTTTACAAATTTCCTTAATATAATAATTCTATTTAGAAAAAAATTAAAAAAATATTTTCAAACTTCAAACGCACCTTGGAGGCGCCCCACACGCCACACGTATCCCTACCCTGGCTTGCCTGAATAGACTAGACTAGACGAGTTTTGCAGGCACTTTCCACGCTTGGCTAGTATTCCTTGCATTATATGGAGGTTGGAAACTTGGAACCCTTCCTAACCCTCGTAACCGTATCCATCTAGAAGGTCAATCTAATGGATTTTCTACTAATTCTTCTCCCTGCTTCCTACATCACATACTTGTCTCAAATAATAATTTTTCACTTATTTTTAACTTAATATCTTAATTTTAGTAAAATGTGTGATATGACATTTGACACTATTTTATCCGCAATGTGAACTGTAAGTTTCCTACTTCAACATGTAAATGTTTATAGGTATTCTATGCAACAATTAATCTTTTCGAGAAAATCTCATAAATCTTACAATTATAAGGATGGTTAATTACCTTACTCTTTTATATATATATATATATATATATATATATATATATAANNACTCTTTTATATATATATATATATATATATATATATATATATATATATATATATATATATATCCATTTAACTTTTCATTTATTGTGATTCCTCCATGATGGTTATAATCTTAGATATAAAAAAACAAAGAGGGATTTATATTTGGACCACATAAAAATTAAAAAATCCTATTTGAATATAAAACTAATACTAACCTTTCAAAAGTTAACTTTTATCAATTGTACTTAACCATTCTACATTAAAAACTCAAGATAAATATATAAATACCCCTATGATATACTCAAAAATAATAAATTCATCTATTTGATTATAAAGTAGCATAAAAACTTCATTTTTTATAATCTTTTGAAACTAATTAACATTATGAGGGTATTATTGATATTTTATTTAGTAAAATAATATAAAATATTTAAAAACTAATAAAAATATTATAAAAATTTATAAAAAAATAACAAAAATATATTTTATTTACTAAATAATATTTATACTTTAGTAATTTACTAAATAATTTTAATAAATTAAGCAAGTAAATTATTTGATAAAAAATAAATAATTTTAGTAAATTTAAATAATAAAAATATATTTTATCTACTAAATAATTTTAGTAAATTAAGCAAATAAATTTTAGTAAATAATTTACTAAAAACTAAATAATTTTAGTAAATAAAATTATTTAGTAAATTGTTTAAATTTATAAAAATTATTTAGTATATGAAATATATCTTCATTATTTTCTTGTAAATTTTTAAATATTTTATATTATTTTGTTATTGTAGTAAATAAAATATCAATAATACCCTCACAATATTAATTAGTTTAAAAAATTATAAAAAATAAAGATATTTATGTTACTTTATAATCAATGGGGTGAATTTATTAATTTTAGGTATATCATAAGGGTGTTACGTATTTATTTTGAGTTTTTACTATAATAACGTTAAATATAACTAATAAAAATTAATTTTAGGGGTCAGTACTAGGTTTATATTCACGTAAGATTTAGGCAAGCGTTTTTTAATTTAGCTTTCATCTCACCAGATCAGTCCTCCAGTCAGCCACCATCACCATTTTTATGCATCAATATGTGACTAATTCTCCAACTGCCAACTGCAAATAAATAGCTATAGGACTTTTCCAACTGCAGATGATTGCTTATTTGCATGGCATTGCCATGTCAACTCTACTTGTTATAAACATTTCTTAACTGGAAGCAGAAGATATTTCTCATTAAAAAGTCTACAAAAATCATTAACTTTTTGAATACCTCATGACTTTGAATACACTTTATAATTTCTCTCTTACTATTTGCTATGACTTTGAATGACTTTCAATGACTTTTAAATTTCATTTATTTATCTCAATTTCACCTTATTCTCTTTGCCAACTCTCTTTACTTCTTCCATTCCCAGCCGAAGAACTTTGCCATCTCTTGCATATCCACTAGAAATATTGGTATCTTTTCTACAACTGCCACTGCTCCACTATTAAACAGTTTTGCACAAACTGCTTGCCTTGATCAAATATCTCTTTTAACTTTTTTGTTTCATGTTATAAATCTAATCTGCATTTAATTTATCTATTTCATTGACAGTCAGAATTACAGACTCTAAAGTAGATTGTAGCTTATTCAATTTGATCTTCAATATAGATACTTTGATAATCCTAACTTTAACTAGTTGAAATAGCTCTCCTTCTGCTGCTACTAGAAAAGCTCCTCCAAAAAGCTCACTTACCCGTGACATTACTCTTTTTTAGATACCAAAGAACTAATATAATTTTTGCAAGAAACTAATTTAAAATGAAGTATAATTTCTCTATTATTTTCTTATTGAGACATATTATAAGATTCTGTCATTAATATTATTCTTTTCAATCTTGACNAGCCTACGTCTAAGCCTACCAGTAAAGATCCAAGAAGCTTCTTTAAAGTAATGTTGAAAGGTAGACATATTGACTGTATTGATTTTTTTTTAATCTTTATGTGGCAATAAATAAAAATTTTATTTTTTTAATAAATTATACGTAATACCTTAAGGATTCTTTACCTCTCCTAAGTTTGGGAATGTCGTTTAGATGAATTTTTAATTGAAAAAGATAATGCGGCTTCATTACCTACATCAATATTAAATACTCAAGAAACGATTTTGATCCAATTTTTCAGACTCNAATAATAGAAAAGAGAGGATGCTAATGAATAGATGACTATTATAACTGTTGATATGTGAAATAATGTTGGACACATTAATAATAATAAATAGTAGAGATTTGTTGTTATCAAATACATTAATGAATATTAATTTTTTTTTTAAATTGGTATTTCAGTTATGTAGTTATGTAATTAGAATTATTTATAGATTTATCTATTTATTTATGAAATTTATATTATATTGTTTGAAGTCCATGAAAGTTTATCAATCTCTTGTTAAAAAAGTCTATTAATGTCTATAGAAGTCTACAAATGTATATGAAAGTCATTAAAATGAAAGTCTATAAAAGTCTACAATGTCTATGAAAGTCATTAAAATGAAAGTCTATAAAAGTCTTTCATAATCATGAAAAGTCTACAAATGTCATTAGAAGTCTATAAGTCTATAAAAGTCATTCAGTTATAAAAAGTCTTTAAAAGTCTTAATTGAATATACTCCCCTTAACCTTCACCATCATGGCTGAAATATAATAATGAAGTAGGCAATTATCGACTAGGCATATTCTACTTATATCATAGTTTAGTCAGAACTCAATTTCAGTAAATATAATAATGAAGTAGGCAAAATCTTTGGCTCAATTTACAGAGAAAAGATAAGGTAAATATCATAAAAGTTACAGAATATTAACATAGAAAACACCAATAATTCTTCAGTCAATACAGAGAAATGAACATTTGTCATAGCCCAAAAGATCTTTGTTTTACCTAGAGAGCTTGCAAAAGCCATTCATATTCCCTACAACTGGAGTCATGATCCCCACCACTTTAAGAAAATAAAATGGTTCCAATAAAATGGTTCCAATAAAATGGTTCCGAACTAACAATATGTGGGCCAACTAAAACCAGTCTTCTTACAATAAGTGGACCAACTAAAACCAGTCTTCCGTTCCCAACACCCTTACCTGCATCCTTCCTCACCTTGATGCCTAGGGAGATTAGTGTGATGGGCTAGGCTTGACTGCTTAGAATAGATATCCACCTTCTCAATCATATCAAGCGCATGGTATAACGCTGGGCACTTCCAACTCAACAAAAACTCACCCACCTTCCATTTCAACTCTTTAACTTCTATCAGATCACACATTAAAACAGTATGAGGAGCAAGTAGTGTCCCAGTAAGTGTATAAAGACCTATCAAGATCTGATTTAGGTTCAAAGAATTTAACATCTTAGTATCCCAGCAAGTACATAATCTATACTACCTTAGCCTCCTCTAACCCTCTTTATAATAATAAAGCAGGAATCATGTTTTAGACTACCTTATCCCCATTTGAACTGACAAACATAAGGTATGAAATAAAAGGGAACAGGAAAATAGACAATAAGAGGGAAATTTTGTGTGAAAGCAGATAATAGTTAATATACAGTGTCAGGTTCTCAGAATCCCACCAGCAAAAATAAATAACTCAGTTTAAAGTGACATTGTTGCAGTATAAGTATCAAAATTTCTCTTCTCAATGTCAACAAAGTGGAAAAAGGATGAAAAAAACTAGATGCAGAAATCAAGGCATATAATGGATACTGACTACATAAAGCTCAAGAGTTTACCATTGACCATTTTCTATTTTGCTTTATATTACTTAGGAGAAGAAATGTCAGGAGAGCCATGAACCACTTCATCTTTTAATGATGTCAACAAGAGACCATGTGTCCTGAATCATTCCTAAAAGTGGTAAACTGCAATAGCGCATGAGATATACACACTTCAAAAGTCAATGAAGAAAAGCAAAGCAGATTAAGCAAGGATGAGACATTTCTCACCCATAATATGTGTAGCCAACTTTATTTGGACAGCATTTTAATGACATAGCAGAGAAAATTCTCTCCAGTTCACTGAGCCAAAAGTACGATAGTGATATATCTGTCAGAGGAAGCATGTACCCTAACAATGGAAATACATCATGCAACTCAATTACGAAAAATATACCTCTTTAATCGTGAGCCTTTGCAAAATTTTAAGCGAACTGTAAATGCCATATCATACAAATCTGCCTGTACCAAGAGATCGACCAAATCTAACGAGACTTTGTCAATTCCCGAAAGGCATATAGTATACACATACATTATTTAATGTGGAAAAGAAAAGGTAAGAGAGACGAGAAAGTTATACTCAAAATATATTGAACAAAATCCTGAGATGAAGATATCAAAGTTTTGATAAAGAAGGTTTTAAATTCTTTAAAAATCAATAAACTTGGTGGTTTTCCCACAACAAGCATTACAACAAGAAAAATCAATTCTGTTAACTTTTCAGACTTTCACTGGAGTATGTCACAGTTAGAACTCCACAAGAGATTACCATTAAATGTCCGGTTGACGTTTGACATCGAAAGTAAATATTCAGCTGAAGTTAGCACAAACTCTTTCTCAAGTTTCTGAATATCAATGTATGATTGCAGCCTCTGAGGGTGAGTATCATTGCCGCCCACTGCTGCAAGAACACATCATTTATAACTGCCATGCATAATTTTCTAGGTAAAACAGTTGTTCATAAGAAGAATGACAAATTAAATATCCAATTGAAAAGTTACCAGTAGAATGCAGGATAAACATATTACTTACAAGAACTGTCATAAATGAAATCCAATTTAAAAATATATAAACTAAATCTCTCAGTAGCATTATTTACGTTGTTCTTTGACTATCTTTTTAGCCTTTTTACTGGGATGATTCTCATTTTGAAAAGAAATTTTCCCAAGCAAAGGATCAATCCAAGCATATGCATGATGAACAAGATCAAGTGCATTGATAGCTGCAGAAAGCCCATTCAGCCTCTCTTGAAGCGCCAATGAAATTTGCTGGCGATCTTTTGCAAATGGTTCAGTTCTCAAACGAGTAGTACATAGGTATATGTAATTTGCTGCCCTCCACCAATTATGCAGTTGCATTTCAAATGCATAAAGCAACTTAAACGGATTTGGCTTTACCAAGATATCTGAACGCTCTGCCTATTTAGTCAATTAAGTTGAAGGTAATCAGTATGCAAGAAAATATATTGAAAAAATGCAGCCAAATAAATTTAATTTTCTTGTTTGCAATTACGACATACCTTCCAGGCAAGCTCTCGCTCAATCTTCTCTGCTAAACCAACGAAGGGTAATTGACCATCACAAAGAGACGACAGTAAATAAGATGTAATTCCACCAGTAACTAAAATATGGATTTTGAAATTTGTTTCTAAGTATCTAGGAATCAAATGGAGGAAATATTCTATAGACTCTAAGCACAAACTATGATACAGGTTCTTATAAAATCAGAGAAAATACTGCAACACTATAATTTTGAATTAGGTAAGTGAAAGGTAATTTACATATGTAAACAACACAGCAAAGAACTTCAACTTGCAAAGTTAAATGACAATACTAACAAAATTGTAGGAACCCCTTTAAAATTCACAGCTTGTCTGTCCCTGTTAACTTCAGCATTTGGCATATCCCTTCCTTTTTGGGGGAATTTCTCTGATCCCCCAATTAGATTTCAAGGAAACACTTAACTCCACACTTTTCCTAAACTAAGACTTATCCCCAAAAAATTATCACTGTTTTCTCAAAACTAACACTTACCCCCCAAATATTTAGGGGGGTAAGTATTAGTTTTTTAGGGGTATTTGGGAGGTAAATATTAGTTTAGTAAAAATGTGGAGCTAAGTGTTTTCTTCAAATTTAATTGGGGGGTTATTGTCATTTCCCCCTTCCTTTTTTTATTGATTTATTTCTTTTGATAGGAAAAATAAGATATTATGAATTAGTAGAAAAGTTTACAAGAGTGAGGGACCAGCATTTGGCATATACCTTAATTCCTAATTCAACAAAATAAGTCTGGGGGGACAAAATTTACTTAGCCCTTGGAGGTCAAGTTATAAATCTGTTCATATTCCTAATGTTATGACCAAAATTACATTAAAAGGTATGATTTGTTTCCACCTATTTCTAAAGACAGAAACTCGCAACAAATACCAGAAACAAGTAGAGAAGAATATATATATATATATATAATTTTTTTTTAAATGACAAATTTGGAGAGAACCTTTGTTGCATTGCGCTCATAGAGAACAATTATGAAGCTTCTGAGGCAGATGTATTTGCTCTCCTCATCAGGATTTGAAATTATAGCACAGTATGCATCATGTAAAAGATTAAGATCTAAAGTAAATTTGAAGACATTTTCCCAAAGTCGTCCTTTAATAGTAGTGGCTGTTTCATTGAGTGGATTTCCACCATAGCAATCATCTTTTGGATGAAGAGCTTCATCAACTTGCTCAAACGCAGCAGGAGCAAACTGGCAAGACTTTCTTTAATATTATATTGCTCAAATATCTGCATTGCCCATTGATAGTAATGAAGCTTCCACGCGGCAGATGATAGACAACCACCTGGTTTAAAAAATCAATATATACAAAATTTAAATCACCCATCTATGCAAAAGATTATAGAATCATCAGTCAGAAGCTAACCGTTGTGGTATAAACTTGGTACCGCTGCAGCAGAAATAAGTTAGTAACGCAACGCTGTAGCGCAAATGAGAATTGCCCCGACGTTTGAATTCAATGAAACAAAAGGTAAAGTCAGTAGCTAAGCGTTCCGGCACTGAGACTTTTCCGTTGTAACTCAGCACTTTTGAATAGTTTTGGAATAAAAAAAGGAAAGGACAAATTTACCCTTTTTAACCTAATTATTGATGGGATATTTAAGGGATGATTTCATCTGGAGAAAAGAGGATTGAAAAAATAAGAAAGAAAAGCACGACGTACTCTTCGGCGAGCAACACAGATGAGAAGAGACAATGGCTACTTCAAAATTTTTTTCTACTCTTCTTGATTGCAGTGCAACTTCTTCATCAATTCAGACTGGAATAATTGCTTGGGGTTGTCGATATTCAACTGAGTTACGTGAATTCTTCATCAACTTTCATCAAATTAATATTTAGAGATTGAAAATGAGATTAACCACTTCAAGATCTGATTGATTTCGTGATTAAGAGAGTTTTCTTTTGTAGATTTAATTTAGTTTAATTATATTGAGTTATTTATTAATTGTATTCATGGATTTGAATTTGATTATGAGTAACTAAACATATTTTGGATATTTAGCGATATCATGATTGTATTGAATATTGGGTGATTATTATTTTGATAAAGTTATTGATTATTTCTTGTTTATTGTGTTTAAAATCATTGATTATAAATTATTGATTGGCTATCTATGTTCATAATTAAAGTGAAAAATTAGGAATTAGGGTTAGACACATGATAGGTTGATTTTATCATATTATTTCATACCTTTATCCTTAACAATTGATGCGTTCTTGAGGCTTTCTAATGAGATTTATGTTAGTATTACAGAAAAGAAAAGATTCACCAGAGAAAGCATAATTTAAGTAAAAAATAGAGAAAAAACAGAACAAGCAAAAAAGTTAAAGGCAGCGCCTAAGCACTACGGCATTCAGAAGCGATCACTGCGGTGTTGTACACAGAAGCTGACCGCTGCGACAGAATTTAGCAACGCTGCGGCACTAGTGCGACTTCACTTTAGGGTGTTTTCCAGAAAGCTTACCACTACAGCCGAAGACCTTAGGCGCTGCAGCGTCAATCCGTAAACGTTTCTTGTATCAAGTCAGAGAGCTGAGCGTCGAGACGCTGGGATAGTGAGCGCCGCGGCACTGCCACGATTTTCCTTAGCCGACTTTTGTATTTTAAAGGAAAAAGTCAAGTTCGCCCCTCTCTTCTAACTTGACCTAGGACTTCATATTTAAAAAGTTATTAAAAAAGATTAGAGGGAGAGCCGTCAAAGACGATTCAGAGCAACTTTGGAGAGCAGAGCCAAGATTGGAGATTCTTTTCCCAGAAGCTTTGATGGAGTTCTTGATGGGTTTCATCTTCACTTTTGCTTTGTTTGTTTTTATCATGTGTAACTAATTCTCTATGTGATTGAGAGATATTTTGTGTAGTTAGACAATGATTTAATGAAGTTGATTTTATATTTCGATTAATTATTTGATTGACTTGAAGGATGAATATGAATTACTGAGTTTATTATAGAATTACTTGTTTGATTGATTAGGTGTGCAACTAAGAGATCAGATTAGAGAATTCATAGTTAATCTAGAAACCTAACAGGCAAACGTTGAGAATTTTAGGTATTGGTAACAATTTGTAGTCTTTGACTGCAAAGTAATTCTTAGTCTTAGGTTAAAAGGTTCATGCTTGGAGAGTCTAATTGCCTGGTTCAGTTATACTTTCTATGCACTTTGCGGCTGCTAAATTAAATCTAGTTAAGCTTTCTTCTAGGTTATTCAATAGATAGAGTTAATCAATAAGGGTTCTTTTAATTTACTAGGAAGGATTGATAGATGCATTACAATAGAGATGAAATGCATTAGGCTAGTGTTCTTGTAAATCACAAATATAAATCGGAATAACAGACTTAATTGAGTTAACGAGTCTGGCGAAACAAAATAACCTTTCAATCGCCTTTGTCTCCATTGTTTACATTGTTTTATTTGATTGCGTTATTAATTTAGTTATTTACTTTAATTAATTAAAAATTCCCCTTGCATTTTAGATGATTTAGATTTTTGGGTTTTATAATTTAAGTTGGAATCAAGATTTCATAACCCAGTCCTTGTGGGATTTGACCCTTATTTACACTATACTGATTGACATATCTAGGGAATAAATAAGGCTTATTTTGGGTGATCATTTCGATCACGCCAACACATCATCAATACCTAATTTAGCCTTACTAAACAAGTGTTTTAATTGATATATGATCATTGTTTCAATTTGAATGGTTTTGTGATTTTCTTGTTCATATGCTAATTGATTAAGTGATAACCACACTTTTGCTCTATCCTATAGAGTATAAGGAAAACATCTCATCATAAGTTGATTCTCAGTCAATCCTTGCAAGGAAAAAGTTTGCACAGTAGCGTAAAAATCTCTTATGAATGTTAAAGGGTCTTCATTGGCAATCCTATAGAAAGAAGGAAACATACTATAATGAATATTCTTGATCTCATAATTTCTTACTGCTTTTCCTGATTGGATTCAAGATGTGACAGTATCAATGACTCACCTAGCATAATTTCTCAAATGAGGGGAGAACCTTTTCATGAAGCATGAGATAGGTTTAAGATGTTTTTGATTCAATGTCCTTACCATCATTACCCATTTCAGTTGTAAAATCAATTTTTCTATTATGGATTGACACAATAGTGTTAGTATAATATGGATCATGTTGCTGGTACAGCCATGGGCTCAACTCATTCACCCCAACTCTTCTTAATATTATACTCTTCTGTTGAGCTCCAAGAACGATATGGCTATACAACTGGCTGAGTTGACTGAGCAAGTCAAACTCCTTGCACAATCGAGCATGCCTAAATATGAGGTATGTGGAGTTTGTAATACTTTTGGCCATGGTGCTAACACTTGTTCTTTATCTTTTGATGCCAATGTAGGTTTTGATCAAGAACAAGTCAATATAATGGAGTCGTACCAACCTAGGTAGAGAAATGATCCCTATGCCAACACAAACAACCCTGGGTGGAGAAATTATCCTAATTTCTCCTAGAAGACAAACAACTAATTATGCACCTGCCTAAAACCTGAGACCCCTCAATACTAGAACCAAGTTATGCAACCCTAGTAGCCTAGAAATCCAACCTTATAAGAGAGCTTGAATACTTTTATTCAAGTGAGCAAGGAAAATCAAGAAAGACATAATCAAAGGCTGGATTCTTTAGAAGCATCAATAAAGAGGGTGGAGTACAAGTTGGGCAACTTGTAAATTAATTACAAGGACATCAAAAAGGGAAATTGTCAAGCCAACATGAGCAAGCAAAGGCTATCAGAGTTCTTCGAAGTGACAAGGTTCTTGATAACAATCTTGATGATGATATTACTAATGATTTATCACATGATATAGATAACTCAAGAAAGGAGTAAGCAATTTCTAAGGATGATTCAGTTGGAAACCTTTCACTTTCTCAGTTCATTGAAAAGAATAAGGAGCATGAGCCATCTACTTCCCCTACACTCCATAAAGTAGCTGAGTCATACAAGCCACTAATTCCTTATCTAAATTGTCTTAAGGATAATAAACAAGATAAATAATTCTTCGAAAATTTTAATATGCTTTCTAAAGTAAATATTAACTTACCTAGTTTGGATGTTATCAGGAATATTCCATCATATGCAAAGTTTTTTAAAGAGATCAACACCAAGAAAAAAAAAAGATATGAGAAGAATGAGAAAGTAGCGATTTTAGAAATGGCTAGTTCGGCTCTACAACAAAAGTGATAGGTTGATTTTATCATATTATTTAATATCTAATGGGATTTATGTTAGAATTGTAGAAAAGAAGAGATTTCCCAGAGAAAGCAAAATTTAAGTCAAAAACAGAGAAAAAGAAGAACAAGCAGAAAAGTTGAAGGCACTGATCACGTTCAAAATTAACCTTCGGCTAAACGGTTGTTATAGTATAGCTTTGGGTATCGAATCCACAGGGAGGAAAAT
>JANLJB010004058.1:1883-13360 GCA_026212285.1 Bursera cuneata
TGTAGCTTTCATAGGTAATTCACGGGGTGATTGAATTTGCTTATTCTTAACTATATTAGAAATAATTAGTTTAGAATTTTCAAGCAAACCTAGGGTGTTTGAGAGAACCCTTAGATAGCTTAGGGCAAATAGATTTATCTGAGTTCGACGGAGGATGATAAATTACATTAGGAATTACTGCTTTCATAAATATTGAGGAATCCAACAGAAATCTTTGTAATGAAATTATCCAACTGATGATGGTGAAACATAGTCCTAACTCTTGTCTCATAAGAAGTTTCAACTCATTTTAAATTCAGTTTTAGTTTTAGTTTTATTTTTTCAATCGTTAAGTCTATTTAAGTAGTTTCTAAATAGTTTATAAATTTAGTTTAATTTAGTATTTAGTCATCAATCTCTGTGGGACGATAACTCAGCATCACTGCTGTATTACTTGATACGATTCTGNTACACTTGCAGAAAATAGCAATCAATACGTAATTTTTTTCAATTAAATTTGAGTGTTTTTCTTTTTTTGCTGATAATTCTCCATCATGAGTGTCTGACCGACTCCGCTAAATGCAGATATATGCACTCACATGATTGAAATTGGAAATTATTTCTTTTACTTACCTAGAAAAGTAAAAACTGGAATCATATATAAGGATAAATTTTGTAAAAGTCCTTCCACAATTATCATTACATTAGAATATTTCTAAAATTGGTGTTATGACATCATTGACTTAAAAAAAAAAAAAAAAATTATATAATGAGCACAAAACGTGTTAACATAACAGGGACGTAGAATATGAGTTAATTTCTGGATAACGTATAGTGGTGTTTTGACTTAATGGTGATGTTACTATTTAGTGGTTGAAGTTCAGGAAGCAAATGGCTATAAGCTAACTTATAAAGTGAAACTTAGAAAAGCTACCGGAATGAAAGTGACTTGGGACGAAAGGTTACGAGAGAGTAAGAGTGAGGCAGATGGCAAGAGAGAATAGGAGAAATTGCCATAGCTCTATCTTTGATTGGTGTGTGAACTAAAAAGGGATGTGAGGCTTTTTGTAGAGGCCCACTGCCTACCATTTTCAATAACTAAATGACAAATGTATGGCTAAGATCAATTCAAATTAAAAGTATCTAATACTGTTTTATATACTTCCCCCATTAAATATTCCACTATCATAGAACAATTACATTTCAATATAATTATATTAGACGTTGCTAAGGAAAAATCAATTGGAATAAAAACCTAAAGAAATAAATACAATTAAAATGTAAATTATAGGTTGCAGCCTTGTTTTTACTGCCTCATTAAAAATTTTACCAATAAAAGCCTAGTAGAAACAAATCTGGCAAATCAATACAATTACAATGTAAATTATAGGTTGTTGACTTACTTCTACTACCTTATTAAAAACTTTACTAGTAAAAACCCGGTAGAAAAAAATCTGGCCAAAAAGAAAAAGAGTACAATATACATATATATCTAGAATACTTCCTCCACTGACTGCTCTCCCCTATTATGGCACAAAAACAATAATATATATTAACCCGGTTGCTAGCTGAGTCATTGCATGCCAATGACATATACTAGTTTCTCAAATGTTGATGTTGACAATGTCTTAGTAAATAAATTTGCAAGATTATTACTGGAACAGATTTACTTCATATCAATCTTTATGCTTTCTTGGAGTTCACGTGTGTAGAAAATTTTTGGAGAAATATATTTGGTTATATCTCCTTTAATATAGTCTCCTCTAACTTGGGCAATATATATTCCATTATCTTCATATATGATTATTGGAGGATCTATATATGGTAGGGATAACTTGTATGAACTCTAGATGTGTTAAACAACGTATCGTACCCATGTACATTTTTAATTGGCCTCATCTAATGCAAGTATTTCAAAATAGTTAGAGGAAATAGCAACCAAAGTTTGTTTAGCATATAGCAATGAAATTGCAATGCCATTATAAGTAAATACATATCCAATTTGAGATTGAGCTTTAAGGGGACCAAATAAATAACTGGCATCGGCATAACGAACTAAACTAGGATTTTTAAAAGGCTTATTCGAAAAAAATAATTCCAAATCAATAGTTCTTCAGAGCTAACAAAAAATGTGTTTGATCTTATTCCAATGGCTTCTAGTAGATGCAAAACTAAATCTTGCTGATAAATTAACTATAAATGTAATATTTGGTTAAGTACATTTTATCAAATATAATAATGCACTACAGTATTCAAATACGGTACTTCATGATCAAGTATCTGTTTATCATCTTCTTTAGGAAGGAATAGATTTTTATTTGGATCACGTAATCTAACAACTATTAAAGTACTTACTTAATGGATGAGCCTTATCCATATTAAGTTGTTTTATAATATTTTCGATTTATGTTGATTGATAAACAAGATACCTTTTGGACTGTGCTCAATCTGCAAGTTGAGAATGTATTTTGTTTTCCCCAAATTTTTCATTTTAAATTCCCTTTTCAAATATTCAATAACATTTGGAAATCTCTTAAAGAGTTCCAATTAAATTCATATAATTGACATATATTGCCACAATTATAAAACCAAATCCTGACTTCTTTATGAATACACAAGAGCATATGAGGTCAATAATATATCTCTCTTTCATCAAGTATTCACTAAGGCATTTATACCATAATCTTCTAGATTGTTTCGATCAATACAAGGATCTTTGTAATTTAAGTGAATAAATGCTCCTTGATTTTCTATTAATTGTTTTAGGTAATTTAAGTCCTTTAGGATGTTTCATGTATATATCAGTATCTAGTTTACCATAAAGATAAGCAGTAGCCAGATCCATTAGGTGCATGTGAAGTTTTTTTGAGATTGCTAAACTAATCAAATATCTGAAGTAATTACATCTATTACCGAGGCATATATTTCGTCAAAATCAATATCAGTCTTTGATAAAAACCCTGAGCTACAAGTCAGACTTTATATCTGACAATCTCATTATTTTCATTTCGCTAGAATAAATACCCATTTATATCCAATGGGTTTCACATCTTCAAACGTCTGGATTACAGGTTCACAAACTTCACATTTGGTTGAGAAAGTCAATTACGCTTGAATTGCTTCCTTCCATTTAGGCCAATCATGCCTTTACGTACATTCCTCCATTTTGTGTGGTTCAAAATCATCATTTATAATTTTAGTGGCTACTACAAATGAAAAAATTTTGTCGATGACCATTTCATAATGATTCCACATTTCTCTATTGTAAGCATAATTAATAGAAATTTTTTCATTTCTAAATACTTCTGTCTCTTGAAGGACTTGTGCCTTTTCAAGAGTTTTAGCCTCTCTAAGGGCTTGTGTCTCTTCAAGGACAATTAACTCTTCAGAAGGTAAATCATAGAATGTGGATTCTTTAGCTCAATCATTATTTTGAATGAGAGTATTATAAGTTACTTTTCTTTTTTGAGGGATAGTATCTTTTGATCTAAAAAGTCTTTCATGCTTATAGCGTGTAGTAGATTAATTACCTTTTGGTTCATATGAGAATTATTCTACAGAAACAATAATCCTTGTCGGTGTATTGAAAGCATGCATATATATATGATTTTGTTACTTTTGCTACATCAACAAAAGCATCTGACCTTTGATTTGCAATATTCTAAAGATATATCATCCTTTGCACTTCATTTTCACATTTAAGTGTGTGAGGATCAAGATAAGACAATGTTGTTACATTCCAAGAAAGTTCTTATCTTACATCATGAGTCATATGTCTAACTTCATGTGGCACTTTTGTCAAGGCCCGAAACCCCTTATATAGGAATCCCGGGCTTAATTAGTAAATAAATTAAATAAAATGAAATAAATTAAATAATATGATTTAATCAAAACTTTTACACCGAAAATCATGAGTTACAAAATTTCTAAATAAAATAAAATCTAACTCACTCTACCCAGACATACCCAAGACTGTCTGAGATCCTCTATATGAACTTCGGATCACCGCCGCAAGACTCCTGACCTCAGGTACTTGTGCAGGAAGGGATGAGGAACATAGTCTAGTAAGAATTTCTAACACTGCACAGGTTTATAATATTTTGATAAAATACATGCACCAGATAAAACACACAACATAATAATTCATTTCTCTCACTCACTTACACACTAACTTCGCTACCATAATTTTCCTCATTAACAACCACAACTGTCGCGACACATGTGACTCATCTGCACATCTCAAGCATGTGCAATCCATCCATCAATCCAAGACTGTCCTTAGATCCTGTATCTCAACAGGCTCATCTAAGGATCCATTCGTACCTCAACGTATACCACCAATTCATCAACCTAGTGTTTCCCTTAGATCTCGGATCATCCCAGACCGATCTAAGGTCTAGCACTAGAACCTTGTAACAAGTGTTTCCCCTTAGGTCCCGAATCATCGCGAACCCACCTAAGGCCTAACACTACAATCAATCCACAAGTGTTTCCGCTTAGATCTCGAATCAACTCGGGCCCATCTAAGGCCTAACACTCAATACCATATCACAGGTGTCTCCCCTTAGGTCCCGGATCATTGCGGGCCCACCTAAGGCCTAACACCAAAAACTATATCACAAGTGACCTTCACATATTTATCTCGTATCACATCGGGCTCATAGATCAATCCCATATCAAAATAAACTCTATGGATCTATCTCATATCACAGTGGGCTCATAGATCTCTCCCGTATCAAATGAACTCTACAGATCTATCTCGTATCACAGCGGGCTCATAGATCAATCCCGGAACATCACTAGACTACCGTGTATCAACCACTTTGTTTGTACATCACTAGCAAGTTCCCTCAGATTCCTGTATATCAGCTAGGTGAATCCGGGGTCTATCTGCATAATCCATACATACGTATCTCACGTCTTCCATGTTTCTCTTGGATCCCGTGTACCACACTGAGCCCATCCAAGGTCCAACTTGAATATCTGACGTACACTCGTTCCTCCACTTACCGCTAGCCCATATAGCCACTATTACACATGTGTCACTCATGTCTCATCTATTCCATCACACATGTGCAGTAACATCCCAAAAATTTGGAACAATGGAAAATTATAAAATGGTACCCCGAAAAATTTTTTCGCACATGTATTTATTTTTGGAATGTGTTGTTATACGTAAATATATGTGTATGGAAGTGTATGTACAAACTTTCCTGAAAATGGGACTATAATGTAATTGAAAGTGCGAAATGGTTTGCGCCGTGACACCGATGTAAAAATTCACGGGATTAAGATTTTTAAAATACCGAGCATGTCCTAAATTCTTTTTATTTTAAGAAACCCTAGCCCCCCTCTCTTTCATTTTGCGTGACATACACGAAGGAGAAGAAGAAGAAGAAAAGGGGAAGATGTGGTAACCCGAATTTTCGAAAACAGTGGTTTAGGGGTGTAAGTGAGAGATTTCAAAGTTAAAAATCATAAAATGGTATATTTTTTACGTATATGAGGTAACACGAACGTGATGACGTCATGTATATGACTATTTGTAGGTATTCGGGAGTTCTTAAAAAATGAGACTAAAATTAATTTTACGTGGGCTCGTGGACTTTTCATTTTTAGTGCCCAATATTCACATTTTGATAGCCACGTGAGTAGAATATAGATAGATTTGGATTGGTATCGAGATGTCAGGGTGTCGGGATAGGATTCGCGAAATCTGAAAGGTTTGAAAAAATGAAGAAACACCCCCAAAACCTAAAATCTATATAAACTCTCGAAGGCCAGAATATTCAAAAAATAGCATGGACACCCCTGTTTGTCAGAGAAGACGAGGTCACTGCCATCGCCGGTGACCCTTCGTATTCTCAACGAGTTAGGCAGTGAATTGAGTGGCGATGAAAAGCTCTCAATCAGAGGAGTCTAATGGTGGCCTCCGTTCTCTGGACTGACGTCAGAATCAGTCGAAATGACGTCGGAAAGATTTGCCTACGTCGACAGCGATCTCCCTCCTCCGTCGTTGACAACCGACACCACTGGTCGGGATTTCTTCCTCTCATTCTAAGGATCTCAGAACTGGTCTCCGATCGGCCAACAGAGGCATGGATCACCAAAAATTGACCCTGACAGCCACCACCTACGTCAACACCGATCTGCCCTTCCTGCCATCGGTTAACGTTGTCGTTGGTTGGAACAAAATTTCCTCGACGAGACGAAGCCAGTGGTACCCTCCATTCACCGTTTTCGATCGTCCATCGTGTTCTCTTATGAGAGAACGTGAAGCAGGGCTGTCATAGCGAATTACAGTCGGCCCCCTGAGTTTTGAGTCTTGGTAATTTCCTCCTTAAAGCACCCCCTGCTATTTTGGAACTTGGCAATTTACCCCTGCTATGTGTTTTAACGTAGGAACCCCTAAGGGTTTACAGGTTAGCGATCTCACCCCCACTTGGTTATTTTAGTATGGTTTAAAGATTTACGGTAACGCCCCCAATATGTAAAATATAATTGCACCCCCGTTCTCAGTTTTGCATGATTTGGTCCCGTGACTCCGAGGACTCATCCGAGACCCTCAGAGCACATAGATTTACGATATGGATGAGGAAAAGAGAGATAAAGAGATTTGGAAGCTACGGTTCAGATATCGAGGTAGGGGTTTCTGACTGTGCATTTCTATTTCATTTTTTGTGCATGTGGACTTACTTTAATATTGTGGCTTTGGGAATAGAAAGTGTGTGATTAATGAATAGGATGTTAGATAAATTGATGGTTCGAGGCGTTACAGACGTGTAGCAACCCGGATTTCTAGAAACAGTGATTCGAGGGTATTAGTGAAAGATTTCAAAGTTAGAAATCATAATATGACGTATTTGTGACACATACGGGATGACACGAACGTGATGACGTCGTGTATATGAGTATTTAGAGGTTTTCAGTAGTTTTCAGAAGAAAGGACTAAAAATATTTTACGTTGGTTCGTGCATTTTTCATCTTTAGTGCCCGATCGTGACATTTTGAGGGTCACTTGAGTGAAAAATAGATGAGGACGAGTCGGCGATGAGATGCCGAGACATTAGGTCGGGATTCACGACCGTTGAAGGTTTAAAAAATTGTAGAAACACCCCCAGAACCCAAAGTCTATATAAGCTGTATAGGGGCCCTGCATGTCAAGAACTCTACAGAAACACCCCCAGTCGTCAGAATTCGTTGCCTCCGATGACCCTTCGCATTTCCGGTGAGTTAGGGCCCGAGACCGGTGGCTATGGAATCATCTCAGTCGCCTGAGCACGGTGGTGGTCCCCATTCCTCCATCCAACAGCAGAATCACCGTAGATCGAGCCTAGAGTGTTCGCCTACCTCAACCTCTAGCCAATCGATTCTGGCACCGTCAGCCTGTACCACCGGTCGGGATTTCTTCCTCTTGGCCTGACGATTTCGGTGGTGGTCTCCAATCGACCAACCGAGGCCTAGATCACTGGTAATCAGCTCAAAAATATTCGACAATGTCAGTTTCTGATCTGCTCTTCTGGCCACTGTCAGGCTCCACCGTTGGTCGAAATAGACTCCCCTTGTCGAGACGATCACGGTGGTGTTCTCCGTTTCCCATTCCCGATCACCGACCATGTTTTTCGATGACAAACCATGAAGGACGGCAGCCATGGTAAATATCAGTCAAGCCTGCAAGCTGAGGGGGCCGACTGTATTTATCCATGGTAGCCGTGTTTCACGTTCCTTCACCGAAAAATCGATCAAAGGTCAAAATGACAAACGGAGGGCACCACTAGAACTGTCTCACCGAGAGGAATCTATCCCGCCAACAGCAACGGTAGGAGACGGTCGGAGAGGACAGATCAACAACAGGAAAATCAAAGGATTTCACGACGATCTAGGCATCGAATGGTCAATCGGAGACCAGTTCTGGAATCCTCAAGCTAAGACACGTCGATCTCGACCTGTGGTAGCGGTTGTTGACAGCGGAGGAAGGAGATATGTTTCAGACAACCGAAACTTTACAACCCGATCTATGACGTTGCTGGCATTGGACGGGGAAACGAAGGCCACCACGGTAATCAGTAGGCCGAGACGCTTCCATCACCACTAGCCGTGATGGCTAACTCGCCGTGAATGCTAACGGTCACTGGAGCAACGTTTTTTGACGAAGAGGGGTATTTCTGCAGGTTTCTGAATGTTCTAGACTACTATGCTATTTATATAGACTTTGGGATTCGACGGTCCATCTGTAAATTCTCAAATCTTCAACGTTCATGAATCCGGTCTGAAGTCTCGGCATCTCAATGCCAACCCATCCTCATCTAATCTCCACTCACGTGACCCTAAAAATACAAACATCAGGTACTAAAGACAAAAAATCATCGTGCCAATGTCAAATTTTTTTAGTCCAAAATCTCGAAAACTCTCAAATACATCCAAATACACATATGCACGACATCATCATGTCTCATCCCTTACACGTTAAAAATATACAATTTTACGATTTTAAGTTTTGAAATCTTTCACTTACAGCCTTAGATCACTGTTTTTGAAAATCTGGGTTACCACAATTTTCCTTTCCACTAATAGTACTATCTCATCAAAATAACAATCCTTAAATCGTGTAGTAAAATGCTCATCCATTAAGAGCTCCAAATATTCTATTATAAAAGGTGCGTTATAACGCATATAAATTTTCAATCGACATTGAGGTCCCATTTTTGCTCGCTTCAGGGGAACAATGGGAATTTGTACAACACAACCAAAACTTTTTAAATAAGATATATGATTAGTAAAGATTTTATACATATTTCTCTCTCATTTATTTATGATTTTGCTAGTTTTTATGTTGAATTTAGGAGTTTAGAGTGCTTGTTAATATCTTGCTTTTCATTGTAGGACATAAGAAAAACAGAGGAAAAACGAAAGGAAAAGATGCAAAATGAATGAAAAGGTAGAAAATTGGGGCTGCAACGCCAAAGATTGTAAATGTGCAGAAGTCAGAAAGTTGATGCTGCAGCGCCAAAGTACTTGAGGCTACAGAGCCAGTACGACAACTTGACTTTTTCCTATTCTGTGTTTTACTAAACTACATCAAGAGGGGGGATATAAAAAGGAAAAAGAAGAAGAACGTGAGAGGAGAGAACCAAAGGCAGAGAACGACTGAAGATTACCATTCTGGGCTTGAAAGAAGATCGAAGGAAGTCATTCTCCAAGGGTTTATTCAGCTTTTATTTATGTTTAAGATATTTTCATTGTTATATTTAGTTTTATCTGTCATTATGAGTAGCTAAATTCTGGGTTAGGGCTGGATTGAAACCCTAACCATGAATCTTTGATTATTTTGTTGATTGAATGATTATTTTATTCAATTGAATAATTATTATTAAATCTCAGTTTTTATGTGATTGTGTTGTTGATGATTGTATTGTCTAGCCAACATTATTTGATTCAATACATAATATCTGCTATGTGGATGTGTGAATGACCAATTCCATGTTTACCGGAGTAAAAAAGAGGTTATTTATAGTCTTAGGGATTTAATATCTAAATACCTAACGGAGACACCATACTTAGGGTTCATGAGTTAACCGATTCCTTGTTTTATGAGTTTATCCTTGAGCAACATAGTAGATACCATACTAGATTTAAGGCTAATAAATTAGATTAGACTATTGACCAAATTTCTAATCTAGACTTTAGATAATCAAATAATGTCAGGTTGTGGACCAAGTATCTGACATTGGTTACTTAGTCATTCAGAATCAATAATAATCTGAAATTTCAACTTATTAAAAAGGGATAGTGGTTAGTGATGGAGATCAGGCCTTAACATTCTTTCTTATTGATTTCTTGTTTAAATTTATATTACTTTTAATTTTGTTAACCGAATTATCTATTTTAAGATAGTATTTTAAGAACATTCTCTGTGGGATCGACTCTATACTTACCAGTGTGCTATCTCTGTGATTCGTGCACTCGCGAGTTAGGTTTTTTTAATTAATTGTGTTTGATTTAGTAACAACTAAAAAACTCACAACAATATATCATATTGTTGGTCTATAATAACAAATACTCATGATAATCAATAGGTCATAATCTAATTAATAGTACAGCATATAAAATAGTGTGCCCATAGACAAAAGTTGGCAATTGTGTTCTCAATAAAAAAGTACATGCAATTATTTGGAGACACTTTATAAGTGATTTTACCAAACCATTTTGGGTATAGACATATGGAACAAGTATTGGACATTAATTCCTATAATACAATAATCTTTAAAGATTTTTATGTAAATTCACAAACATTATCCAAACGAATTGACTTAATAGGAGGATCTAGAAAATGTGTTTGTAATTTAATAATTTGAGCAAGTAGTCTACAACTATAAAATTTCTTGTGAATAATAAACAAACATAAGACCATCATGCAAATGCATCAATAAGGATCATGAAGTAACGAAATGCTCCACTTGGTAGGTAAATATATTTCCTTGAATTCTCTTTGAAAATAATGGGAATTCAAGACCAACCTTAGCAGGAGATGGTCTAATGATCAATTTTTCTTGTGAGCAAGCAGTATAAGTAGTTTCATGAGGCAAAAGAATCTTTTGGTTCTTTAATAGGTGTCCATTTGTAATTTCAATAATCTTACGCATTATTGTTGATCTTGGATAATCAAGATGATCATGCAAAACCATAAAAGTCTTAGGATCATTAAACTTTCAGTTCATGACTGCATAGGTTTCAATAGGTTTTATATATCTATAACATAATCAATATGAGAAAATATTAAGTTTCTCTAATATTTTTTTTGTTTTGAGACATTTGAGGTAATATAGAAAAACTGCATATTATTTTCACACATTGTTTCAATGTGATATCCAGTTTGCTTTATATCTTTGCATGGGTTATCATAGCCATTAACTATAAATTTGCAAAGAAAAATAAATTGCAATGAAAATTAAATAAAACAAATAGAAAAGTAAATAAAACGTAAATATAAATAATATGATATTCCGAATTCTAATATATTTAGAACTTCAAGTTCATAATTAATAATTTCATTATTTATATCATAACTTCATATTTGAATTAGATACTTGGAATTCAAAACTTCAGGTTTTGAGATAAAATTATTTTAAGGCTTTTAAACCTTTTAATATAACTTCAATATGTTTCACTTATATTAATAACTTCAAGTTTTAAAAGTTAAGTATCATAACTTCAGGTATGACATAATATTAATTTAGAACTTTAGGTTCTTTAAATAGTTTGCAACTTCGGGTTGCAATAATAAATACTATAATTTTAATGGAACTTAAAATTAAAAAAACATAAACATAAAAATAAATGGGCATAAAAATAAATAACATGAATAAATAAACATAAAAAGATTATGGAAAAGAATAAATAAACATAATATATATATATATATATATATATATATATATATATATATATATATATATATATATAAAAGTAAATCAATAAAATAAATCAACATTAAAATA
>JANLJB010004059.1:15680-27364 GCA_026212285.1 Bursera cuneata
CAAAAGCTAGCTCAAGAGTGGAAGGTTGTGAACCCATATATATAACACCCAAGACCACCCTTGCTAACCGATGTGGGACGCATCATACCCAACCCCTTTACCCAACCCCTTTAGACTGCACGTCTCGTGCAGAGAACCGTGTAGATGGCCCACCGACCATACAAGGATATGTGGCTCTGATACCAAATGATATGAACCCACCTAACTCCACCTCAAAAGCTAGCTCAAGAGTGGAGGGTTGTGAACCCATATATATAACACCCAAGACCACCCTTGCTAACCGATGTGGGACGCATCATTAAGTATCACAAGACATAACTTATTATCTATCCAAGTGGTTCACGAGACATAAGGCATATTATTCACAAAATTAAAAATAATTTTACAGCAAAATTTTGCTATATATGTGCAACCAAACAAAGAGAATCAACTGAAATTTAATTGTTCTCTGGTTCCTTTAGCATGTTATTCATTATCTACATGTGCCACACAACACCAGATCAATCTGCAAAAATTATGAAATTTCTTACTGTTACAATGTTTTCATTTCCATGTTTCTTCATCATTCTGATTATATCTAAAACGTTTAAACATCCTTTACATCTTTTTTTTTTTTTTTTTCCTTTTGACTAAAACATGTGCAGACAAGTCAATCATTAAAGCGGAAGCTGCATCTTCTCAAGCAGTAGCAGCAATATTATAACAAGGACTGGATAAATGTCAAAATACTTTGATTTCCAGAAACAAAAAGTTACTATGTGTCTTCAAAACCTCTTTAAAAGGAAAAATAAAAAAAGGGAAAAAATTATATAATTGAGGAATTGCAACTAGCAATCTTCCTAGTGTTTAAAGCAAGAAATACCTGGTAATACATCTGGTTTGATGGCACGTCTAATAAGCAATGGGGGTTGAGGATACAAACGAAGAGACTCTGCAACAATAAGTCTTATGTACCTAAAAACATGGAACATATTCTACATATCACTTTACCTGAGATCTATAGCAAGGTAAAATTAAAAATTGTTACTTTTTTCCTAGTTCAAGCAGCCAAAAACAGTTAGGATAAGCATGTAATAAATTTAGATATCAATCTTGCTGATAACCAAGGAGATGAGAAACAATATAAAAAATCAGCACAACAAAACCAAATATATAAATGGTGGGCGAACACTTTCTGTATGTATATACATAACCATGCTGCCAAAATGTGACCTTGACAGATAAAAGTTTTATCTAAGCTAAGTATTATTGTAAAAAGAACCTAGAAACAACTACAAGAAAGGTTTCTATAAACAACCATACAAGAACTATGATATAAATGATTAATAGGCAACTATGGAAATATTATTGTAGCAAAAAAATTAACCAGCTTGCAAAAGACGCTGATAAATAAAGAATAACCTCAAATATAGTTTGAGATCATGGAATTATGATGGTTGTTCTCATAATCTTACACTGAAGAATCTTTTAAGAATTATAAAAACTTTACAGCAAAATGTTTCTTTAAGAATCGACATGAGTTTAGCCAAATATAACTACATATCATGGTTTCAGGAGATCCATTAACATGGTGATTTTAAACATGGTTCTACCTTATCTCCTGGAAATGACACAACATATCACAAGGATACCAACTGATGATCAACAAATTAGCTTCACAGCTTTATTCATACATGCATATAAGTACCCATGCAGAAGATGAATTCTTGACAACCAATTATACGGTAAGTTCAAGAGAGGGACAAATTTGAGACCTACTCCAGTTTTTTAAGTGATTCAAAACTTGGTTTCTTTTGTCCCAGCACTGAATCAATCTCAGCTTGAGCTTTCCTTATTTTGGAGGGATTCTGCCATATAGGAAACTTACAAACATCAGCATGGTCACAAACTCTTTTTTCACTTATTTTGATAAGAATCGGTATTTCTCTTAACTTGCAAGGTAAAACTTTCTTGAGAAATAAAAGAAGACAAAACAACAATAGTCTATGAAGAAAGAAATTGTTGTATTGAGAAGATGATATTAAAGAATCATACTTGAGCAAGAAGGAAAACAGCCCAAGTAAGGACAGCAGCCGTTGTTTCATGGCCAGCGATAAGCATTGTCATCAGATCATCCCTTAGCTGTTTAAAGAAAAAAGAGATTAAAAGAAAGGAATAAAATCCAGGGAGGGATCAGCAGTTATTCTCCCAATAAGTTTAAAATTGCATGCTGGAGATAGTAGGCATAAGACAGGTTCCACTTGCTAAATGGTGTGTATTCACTCTCCACCGGACGGAAATGAGCATCTCCATCCGCATGTGACAGGTCTCAAAATAAGAGATAAATGCATGGAACCAATAAGATCAGAAAACTGTCATGGTAATCCAGAACAACGTGATATAAAAAGAAAGCTTGGTAAATCCAATTAAGTGAATTCTCTGGCTGGCAACTCTATTTGTGGAACCATTAAATTAGGACACTTAACAGATATTTACCTGACAATCATCAACATCAGCTCCCCGCATATCAACTAGAAAACGCAGGAGACTTGTATCCTGCAAACTTTAGAATCACAACTCCAGTAAGTTTGGAAAAGCAAAAAAAAAAAAAAATTGATTATATATACCCACCTTAAGATTTTCGTAGTCCCTCTGCTGAAGTTTCTCAACATCTGTTTCCTGTCATGTCATGCAATCAAAATCAAGGTATAAGCATTGGTTCCAATCAAGGTTAAGCTAAGCTCACGAAGCCAAGAGCCAGGTCATAATATCATACATGGGATACCAAGCAATCGTTTGCGGAAGTTACACACCTATCATACAGCAATTGGATTTTATGTTGTGAGATAAAAACATAATAATAATTTTTATTGCATTTAACTTTTATCTTTTTTTTTTTTTTTTTTTTTTTTTGNTTGCATTTAACTTTTATCTTTTTTTTTTTTTTTTTTTTTTTTCTGGTCCCTGCTGAGTTGAAAAGCTATTATAAGGAAGGTCAATCAGAAGCAAATTTATTTAAAAACAATTTGGGGTGCATCTGAGACTCTAATAGCCTAGTATGGTTGATTAAAAAGGTAACATATGGGTGATCGAAACAGTAATCAATAAAGCAGTTTGGGTTGGATTTCCTTCTTTGCTAAGACAGACAAACAAATCAATCATATAGGTGGAAAATGAAGTAAGATATTTGAATAGCACTGTATCTTACTTTAGGTTTCATTAAGTTAAAAGAGCTTCTGATTTTGTTTCCTTTCAGTACTCTTGAGATGTACAAGTCTATCATTTCTAATGTAGTGGCATGTAACTTCCTAACTTCCAACAGCAGCTAGTTTACTTTTGTCAAAATGGTAGGGAGAAAAAAAAATTCGTGTAATCAAATATTTATATGATTTTCTAGCTAATAATCATACTCTCACCTGTCTAGTCTCCTTTGCATTTTTTATGAGTCCATCAAGACAATCATTGATAACTTTGAGGTCGCTATGGAATTTCCGCTGCCTGGGGACTATCCACCTTGCTAGAGGAATTTTCCAGTAGGGGATGTAGAAAGTCGATCTGTGCTCAGCTTCAAAAAGAGTACCATACACCGCCTGTGATAAAAGAGCTAATAATCAATTATTAGAAGTCACTGTGGCCCATATCAAATAAAAAACTGAAGGAGTTGGGGACAGGAAATCAAGATAATTTATACAGAATATAAGTAGTATTTCCCACTAAAAAGCTTCAATTAATATTACTAATTAAGAGAAACATGTTGAAATCTGATGGAGGATGAATGCATAATGGCAGAATTTAAGAAGCTATTAGTTTTTTTTTCCCCCTCAAACCTTTATCACAGGAGACTCTTTTGTAACAGAACCAAAGTCATAATTGAAAACTCCAAGCCCAATAATATCAAGAGCCAAACTTGAAAACTCTGCTTCAAGATCCAACTCAATTGCACTCCCTCCACGAGAGGACTCTCCTTCTAGGAGTTTCTCAAATTTCATTGTTGCTCTTTCTGAACAATCTGTAAATACTTTGACCATAGCTTCCAAGTATAAGTTATGGAACCCAGGAGCAATAACTGCATAATGTTTTTGAAACAAAGTAGATTAAGCAGCTATAGCAAGTAAAAGCTATGTTTTGTGAATGGATATAAAAATTTATACTAGCAAATTCTACACACATATGTAAAGAGAGTCTTGAAAACGGAGTCTATAATGTTTCTTATTTGTTGAGAATAATGTCTACGCCGTACATCACTTTACTACATACCATAAAAAGCAAACAAACAGTTGGTATGCTGCCTCAAGTCAATGTCTCTCTTCTCATTAACTCAAGGTTACTCTCTCCTTCTCTCTCTCTCTTTTCTCTCTCTGTCTCTCTTGTTCTTTCTTAACAATGGCATATCATAAATGTAAATTTATTTAAGAGAATAAACCGGTACCATTGTTGGTAACACAAGATGCAAAAACCACCATCTTCAATTCTCTCTCTGTCTCTCTGTGTTGTTCTCTTTTAGCAACAGCATATCATAAATGAAAATTGAACTGAAAAAATAAACCTTGCGATTGTTGATAACCTCAAGATGCAAATACCACCATCTTCACGCCCTCCCATGAGCATGTTTATAACCAAATTGGAAAATATAGAAATTTATTCATGACTTTCCTTGATTGAATTTAGGCAGAATAATCATCATGACACAGATCATCCAAAACAACAGACTTTCAATGTTTATAAATGCTTGCAAGTGTGCATGTGTATATATGTACAAACAAGCACACTAGTCTGAACCCAAAGAAGCATTATTTTATACCACCCACCTCTTCGCCTTTGCTTCCAAGTGTCAAGGTCAGCAGGTATAAGTCCTTTCCCCATTATTGGTTCTAGAATATCAGCAAGAATCCCCTAATTAAGATGTGACAACTTGTTTAAATGGATAAATTAATATGCACAACTTGATAGAGCCCAGAATATAATTTCAAAACAAGAAAGCTAATACAGGAAAGTATTAAAAATGCTAGCATATTTACATTATATAGAGTTACAAATTGAAATAAAATCACACAAAACCTCACAGTGAGGAAGTCGGCATGCAAGTTCTAAGATTGTACCTTGTCATATGAAAAAGTATTTTCTCGAAGAATATGCCTAGTAACGATGGCATCAGATACTACAACAAACGCTTTTGGCCCGAAAGCAAGTTTATAGACCGAGCCATGCTGCCACATTAAACAGATATCAATGGGAAGAACAAAATATAGGACTCTCAGCAATCATCAACCGCAACAAGCAACAAAAACATGTCGAATATGGTGAAAGAAGACAATATGCAAGAATTATAAGCTCCATTTTGTTAGGTAATAAGCTAGCAAGCATTAATTTAAAACCTCACCACACCACATATTCCATGTGAGCCTCAATGACACATTATGTAACTTTGAATGCAGTCCACAATCAATCAACCAACAGTTTATGGATTTCACTTACTCATGATAAACATTTGATGCTAATAAAAGTAAATATGGACACATAGTGTAAAGGGTAAGTGGGTGAGTACCTCTAAAAACCAGTCATAAAGGGAGAAGAAGAGAGGGCGATCAAACAAATCAGTGACAGCACCTTCAGCTATAGGCATGGAACCTAGACTTCCCCCACTTAACAAGTTGGTAAGAAAATTACTTGCATTGTCCAAAAGATTTCTTCTCGTTTTCGGCTCATTGGTGCTGGTAGATTGGCATCTACATCACGATAGTTCAATGTATTTCACACAATTAAGTATAATGATTTCATTAAAACAAGAAGTACAAGCAAACAATAACAAAAAGTCATGAACCTTATTTTTTCACATTTCAGACAGCATTAGTAGACTACCGGGCCAGCAACCATTAGAGGGCCAAAAAAGATGGAAATTAAATAGATAAAATTTACTAATCAGACACGCTCCACATATAAATTACAAGAATAGTACTTGGTAGAATTCATATTGGATTAATATTTTAATGTCGCTTGATATGAACTAAAATTAACTTCGAGCTACTAAATTGGTGAGAGGAAAATAAAAGAAAAAAGCAAGTGCAACCCAGAAACCAGAAAAGCTCGAGAATTCAATAAGCAATAATAAATATTGCTTGTGAGTGAAGGTGAGAAAGCGACAGAACCTGATAATAAGAGGAGAGGCTTTTGGCTTAGAATTGTGAAAATAGGTAGTTGGGTTGGAAGAGCAGAGTAAGGGAGATTCAGGTGTCTGAAAACTCCCATAACAGACGGTTGAGGAGAGCTGTAAGACACAAGTTGAAGTTGAAGTGGGCATTACGAGTTGAGTACTTTGCAAAAATGCTGTGTTCAGTTACAGTGGAGTGAAGCACTTTGGTTTAATCTATATATATACATAATTTTGTTTCCCATAGATGAAATGTAGACCATGTGAGTCGCCGAACCTCCACTTTATCCTAAACCCACTAAACGCACTTTTGTGTTTGTTTAGTTTTAGTTTTAGTTTTAGTTTTGCTTAGCGCAGCTGCCACCTCAAGTGCCTAATCCACCGCACAACACGATAGTAGAACACGAGGGGACGGCGCCTTGACATGACAAGTGCCCCTCCACTTTCGGCACCCCTTTGTTTCTTTTATTATTTTGGGAATTTTTTTGACCCCTCAGCCTTCTCTTCTCTACATATAGGAAAATTGCCAAAATTTTCTCTCGTCTTTTCAAAATATTTTATTGCAAAAACTAAAATGGTTTAAACTATTATGTAGTTAATAATAAATTGAAATAGAAAGAGGGTTGTAACTGTCGAAAGACCACAAAAATGGGGGTGCAAGGTAAGACATCAATGAATTTCATCTTGATTTCATTGGCAAGTCAACTTTCAATTTGGTCCAGCAGTTATTCAAGAGTTGAACTCCTCCCTCCATGAGCAATTGGACCGGCTATTCAATGTTGAACTCCTGCCCTCCATGAGCTAATTCCTAAGTCTGCCAAGCCGCATGAGTAGATAGAGATCAACTTCCACTTCGTACCCAACAAAAACTACTTTTAACCAAAGTCATGGAGATATTTTATATAATAGCCTAACCTTGGCTCTATTAACTTTCAGATCCAATTATCTTTTTATTAACGAATTTTGCTAAATTTAACTAACGTGAGAAGGATAAAAGGGAAACAAGTGGAAATTGATACCAAACTATGGTTAAGTTCAAATCAAATATAATCAACTCCAGAAGCTTTGTTGAAATCCTGAAGTAGTTGTCAATTGGTATTTTAAATCAAGTTTATTTTTTAGTGTTGGGGAACTCAAGTGTTTCACAAGATGGATTTTGTGAAGAAATACATACACTATTCAGTATGTATTTCTACATGGGAGTCTTTGCATCTCAAAGACTTCTGTAGAAATTGATAATCCTGCTTTCAACAAATTGAATTTGCAAGCGTAATATAAACTAATTAGATTGTTGACATGAATATTTCAAAACCATCCGAAAGGTTGTATGAGTTGAATAGAGATGATGTGATTGAGGGATCCGATGTTGAATATTCTTTGCTATAGAACTTGCCTTCAAGTCCAACAGCTCCAAAGCCTCGTATATATTCAAAGTAAAGAAGCACTTGCTTGATAAAAATGTCAAAAAGATTAGAGGGTAGTAGCTAGCGATTGAGTGTTTACGGGGATCAACCACCCCCACAGGGAGAAAAATGAATTTACCTTGTTGAATACGTCATTGTTGTAAGTGAATTGGAATAAGAGGAAGAAAAGAAGAAGTGCTCCATTGTTGTACGCACCCTATTAAATAATTTTGTATTTATTTCACTGGTCATGTGGTCACCATTTTAGTAATTAATCATTTGGTTGTACCTAAATCCAATAGTGTGATCAAAATTAGGTATTATCCAGTTATTATTATGGATCCTTGATGAGAGGGTCGTTTTGGTAAACTAATCACATAAGAAGTTCTTCCCTCACCCAATATAAATAAATTGGTTCATTATCTGGTTTGGAGAGAGCAGCAGTAGTCTCTAATGTTTCTCTCTTGCAGCCCGTGACAAGCCAGTCCCACAACCCTTGCTTCCGCACGTTCAGCAAAGAAAAACAACCACCATGGCCTTAAGCTCACTTCCAAGTATAAGTTTTTGGCTTTAGAGTGACATACAAGCATGGGCAGTGCATGATCCACAAAGGTTAGGGCATTTTATATGTAGCAAATAACACTACTGGATAGAAGAAGACCCATGTTTAGGATAAAAATAGATTAATGATTCATTATATATATTATATATAATAAATCTTTTTAACAAAAAATTTTCAAAAATTTGTCTAGTCGTCATCATCTAATGCATTGAATCTTCTGGTGTAGATAATTCACATGTTACATCATGTTTAGTAAACCCCATCTAGGAATGCAGACGGTATTAGGGTTAGTTTTTTTAGTAAAGTCGGATGGCGAGAGCTCAAACACGTTTTGAGTTGAAATTTTTGTACAATTTTGAATAGTAATTTGCTAGGTTTCATTAGTTATGTAATTGAAAATTGTCAATTTGTCTTGCTTAATTAGGGCAAGCAATAAGCATGTGTTTGAATCAGAACTCAAAAACTTTGGACATTCTGCGTACGGTATGTCTCCATCTCTGTCAATTATTTGCTGATATAATAAATGCTTGCTTGTTGGGTCAGGCATGCGAAAATACAAAATCATTGGCGTATGAAACATATACTCTTCCTTGTTTCAAGAGGATATATGGTCATGGTACTCATATATCATAGTTACGACAACTTCAGTGGCAGTGACACCCAGAGGCGGACAACGTGGAGACAGTATCTGGAAGCAAATGAAATCGTGGTATGTCCTGTGAGACTGCGACTGCACCTATACCTCTAAGCAATGCCTCTTACCTCTCCCATTACATGCCTTTGCTTCACTACAGCTTTCTTTTCTACTGTTGCATTAATAGTTAATCTTCGGAAAAATTAATCGCACCCCCCAATTAAATTTTGAGAAAACACTTAACTTCATATTTTTGTTAAACTAATACTTACCCCTTAAAATTTATATTTGTTTCTGCAAAAACTAACACTTACCCCCCAAAGTCTGGAGAGTAAGTGTTAGTTTAACAAAAATATTTTGGGGGGTTAAATGTTAGTTTAACAAAAATTTTAGAGGATAAGTATTAGTTTAATAAAAATTTAGAGTAAATATTTTCTCAAAATTTAATTGGGTGGTCAATGTAATTTTCCCGTTAATCTTCTTATAATTCACGATATACAATATTATGTTATTTCCATTATTAAGAATGATAACTTCTTGTATTTTCATATTAGTTATGTGAATTCAACTGTTCTCTTATAATCTTATTTTTATTTGAATAAAATACAATGGTATGATTAGAGATGAGAATTGTACTATGTATATCGGAATCCAAATTATTGAACCTTAGGTTAATAAAGAGAATGAAATTGATAATAAAATCTGATTTTTAAAATCCATTTTACAAGGTTCTGGAGGAAGCTTTTGGCGAAGTTTAGAATTCAGATCTAGATTGCTTGATACTGTAAGAGAACTTAAAAGTGTAGAGGCAACTTTTGCACTGTTTAAGGATATTTTATCCAGGAAATTTAGTTGGAATAACAATTACTAGCCAAAATCTGGCTTGGCTGAAGTTATAGCATTAGAAGCCATAACAAAGTTGAACATATGCAATATATATGACTGAAAGCTTTGTTTGTGAGTAGAGGAAGTATTTTTATCAACTTCTTAGAGGTACTCAAGAAGTTTTAAAAGGCACATTTTTTGCAAAACTACCTTATGGCTAGGATAAAGCTTCATCTAAAGCGTATGAGGTGCTTCTGGAAAAGAATCAGGTTGTTGATTGTTTAGGAGGACGAATTGAAGCAATAAGGCAATCATTGTGAACAGGATGTTTGAATGTTAAACTTGATAAACAAGTGGAAAAATTGCCATTCAACAAGTCTTGTTGTCAAGAGTTCGCAGGAGCACCAGGACAATATGGTTGTAATCCTAAAACTCTTAAAACTAGCCATAATTCTAGAAAGTTAGTATTTAGGAAGAAAAAATTTCCTATAAAACACTTTCGAAAAGAATTCAAAAATATGGTTAGGAAACCTGTTAAAGAAAGAGAAAGTTTTCCGGATCATGGAAGATTTATTCGAAAAATAGAAAAAAGAAAGTACAATGCAAAAGAGTGAGGTGCTAAAAAATATTGTGCTACTTGTCCATCAAGCAAATATGTTGTAATTGCTGTTGGGTTTTTGGTAATAAAAATCATTATGCTGATATATGTCCTGATAAAAAAAAAATAAACGAGCAAGTGTTAAAATGTTACATATTAACACTGAAACTCATGAATCTAGGTATGAGCCTGTATAGGGATACGAGATTGATGATGATGACAAATCATTATATGAATTAGTCTCGGAATATTCAAAAATATCCGAAACTGATAATTCTGATTATTCAGAAAACGACGAATCTTGAATAGAGAAGTTCTGATTAATTAACAGTTTTATGATGCACTGTAAAAATAAAGGATAATCATCAAATTCTGTTAATGATGAAGAGTTGATGTCTATTGTTGACATAGAAGATCAACCGCAACCTATAATTAGTTCAATAACTAATTACGATGATCCATCACAAAATACTGAGCAATGGATAATTCTAAAATTGACCCCTAAAGATGTTTTTCAAAAATAGTCAAAATGATCTTTTCGTGCTGAAGGTATTGTAGATGTACATGAACAGCCTGTTAAGGTTGCATTCTCTTAATCAAGATAGAAAAATTATACTCTCAAATAGACAATGGGTTAAATGCATCCAATCCTTAGCAAAAAGAAAAAAATGGATGTAAGTTTAACCATGCACAACTTGGTGTTGTAAAAGTAAGAATACAGGGTTTATTCAAAGGAGAAGTAAACGTACCTATTTATGTAGCATTATTTGATAGCCGATGATTATCTTTTAAAAATACTTTAGTTGGAGGTTTTCATTCCAATTTAGCATTTTGAGATGTATATGGATTTGTAAGACTGGGATATATGGTTAGTATTACATATCCTAATCTCGAAAAGATAATGATTTTACGTATTCTTACCTCTTGATTACAAGATCTGATAGCAACAAATGATGGACTCTTTAATTCAATATCGACTCTTTATTATTATTCATAGCATAACTGCTACAATAATATCACCAGATCATATTTATGATTTACCATTAAACTATATAATCCTCTTTAGTTCACAAGAGTCTTTATAATAATCCTCTTCAATTTAAAAGAGTCTTTCTATATTTGATAATCATAACCATACGCTCTGATACTATGAAGATCATGAACTAAAAAAAAAAAATCAATTGAGAAGAGGAAACGATACTAATTTTGTTGTTATTTTCTGACAGCATATATATATGTGTATATATATATATATATATATATGGGTCAGGTTATTGGGATTTAATTTTAAACTTAATTTTAGACACTATTTTTATACCGTTGATTTGCATTGATTTACAAGTGAGAAAGAGAAGTTAAAAGGTAGTTATTTTCATGTCAACTCAGCAGCTCTTTCCACCATTGGATTGTAGCAAATCAACGACTATAAAAATAATGTCTAAATTTAAGTTTAAAATTAAGTCCCAATAGCCTGAGCATATATATATGTACATATATGTATACATACATATATATACATATATGTATATGTATAT
>JANLJB010004061.1:3027-14185 GCA_026212285.1 Bursera cuneata
AAAAAAAAAAACTTGATTTTTCCTTTTTAATAAATCAATGAAAAATAGCCATTGAATTAACTAAATAATAAAATAGCAAAAGAATTCAAATGCAAACTGCGGGACATATGGATGGAAAGCAATTGCACAAATTGAATTCCTCTACAGACCATTCGAGTAAAAATTGATTATTATTCTTATACGGTTCAAACTATATATAAATATTGGGAATTTAGGAATCAAATTTTAGATAATTGTACAAGAAGAATAATTTGGCTTTTGCGTATGTCCATTCTACCTAGTGATAGAAAAATTAAATAATAATAATAAACCAAACTCTTTACTCATTAAATTAGTTTTTTTTTTAATCTCACCATTATTATGAATTTAAACAAAAAAATAAAAATCTGTAATTTTTAGGGTTGAAAAAAATTTGATTAATCGTTTTATATATTTTATATTGCTATGTTTTTTTTTAATGATTTTGAATAGGAAAATCAATATATAAAGTGTGTTTTAGAAAATCACTTTATACTTTATTTTCTATGAAGTGGCCCTAAAGTACAAATATATTTATAATATATCCAACCTATCTTTTGCATATTGAAATGATAATGGATTTTAAGACGTAATCGAATAATTTACACAACTTAAATCTCAANTTTTTTTTTTGAAACGTAGGTGTCCGGGCTAATATATGCGCACTTCGACTAATCCCATAAGACCTTTATCCCATACTATTAGAAGTTTCCCAACAAAGTTAATAATTGGATTTTACACCAGAGGGTAATAGGCCCAAAGAAATGCACACCAAAAAGGTTCGAACCTTGGATCTAGGAGGTTAAATGTCAACTTAACTAGAGTAAAATAACTTTTTTTTTTTTTTAAATATTTCCTATTTGATTAGTTATTAGTTTTTTATTTTTTTTGGCTCTTTATAATCTTTTTAAGAAAAATTAATTTTAAAGAATTTTTAAATGAATATATCTAGAAAATGACAATGAAGTTTTTTTTTCTTGGCTCTATATAATGTTTTCAAGAAAAACTAATTTTAAAGAATTTTTAAATGAATATATCTAGAAAATGATTATGAAAAGAATTTTATTGATGAAAATAAAAAGTACCACATCACTCTTGATAGTACCACATGACCATAAAAGTGATGTATATGTATTAAGTAAAAAATAAGTATATTTTAAACACTAATATGATGTAGAACCACAATTTAAAATGTAAAATTTTTAATTTATAAACTCTACTGTTATAAATTTTTTTCCCATATATTCTTCTAACAAACATATCAAGTAAATGATGAATCCTAATTTTATTTTATTCTCATCTATCTCCTCAGACCAAAAAAAAAATAAAAAAAAAATAAATAAATAAATGGACTCATCTTCAATAGGCCCAAAATAAAACAAGACAAAGCGCAATTTAGGCCCAAGATGAGGGTAGTTGGTTCACTACCTAACCCAACCCAAGGATCCAATTCTTGATCATTCTTCCCTCGTTCTCTCAGTTTCAGCAGTGCATTAAATCTGCCTCAGACCGTCCATCACCAATCAGACGGTTTCAAAATTCTTCAGTTATTTTTATCACCTTTTGTCATCAAAGATAAATAGAAAAGAAAGAGAGAGAGAATGGAGGAAGAAGAAAGAAAGAAAGAAGAAGCAATTTCACAAGAAAGGATTGAGAGAAAGAGGCCAGAGCACCACAACAACAAAGACTGAGAGAAAAAAGAGAGATAAAACAACAAGAAACTCCCCATTGAAGCATAAAGAGAGAAGAGAGGAGAGAAGATAAAGTGAGAGTTTTTGTTTTTGTTTTTGGAGAGAAGAAGAGGAGTTGATAAGGGGAAGTTGCTGGTGTTGATTGTCATGAGAAACTTCTCTTGCTTTGTTCTTCTATAACATGTATGTTATATTGTTATTGTTGTTGTCATCATCTCATTTCAAGCTTTTGCTTTTTGTGTTTTTGTTTCTTTTCTTCAACTCTCTTATCTCCTTCCCAAGTTTTGTTGAGTATTTCAATCCATTGGATTGTGATTTTTGTGTTGAGAGTTGTAGATCTTGAGGTCAGAGAACAATCTCTCTCTTATTCTGATCTTTTTTTTTTTTTTTTTTTTTTTTTTTTTTTTTTTTTGNTCTTTTTTTTTTTTTTTTTTTTTTTTTTTTTTTTTTTCTGGTTATTCGAAGAAACTACTTGAACATTGTTGTTTGTTTTCTGAACTTAAATCTTAATATTCTGTCGAATTTTCCCAAAAAAATTCCATCTTTCTTGTTTTGTTCACCTTGTTTTTATCTATCTCTTTGTTTTCCACTTCTGGGTTTTCTTAGTTAATCAACAAAAGCTTAGTTTGTGTTCAAAAGGAAGTTCTTTTTCCAAATGGGTATTCTAAAAATTTGTTGTTTTTGTTTTCTTCAACTCAATTTTTAGCACGTCTCTGAATTTTCACTTCTGGGTATCATTAATTAATGTTTTGTGCAACCAAAGCTCAGATTTTGAGGGTTTGTTTGGGGTTTTTGGCTGTAGATATGGAGAAGGAAGATAGGAATCAGAGAGCTTGTAAATCGTCTTCTATGGAGCCAGAATTCTTCTTACAGTGGGGGAACAAGAAGAGGCTGAGATGTGTGAGAGTCAAGGACCCGCAAAAGCTCTCACAGAAATCTAACGGTGTAGTTCGCCGGAGAATCACTTCTCGGATTGATCGATGTTTGATCTCAGAGAAAGAAGCCTCTAATCGTCTCACTAGGTGAGATAGATTTTTCAATCTGTAATGAAATTTTACTCTAGAAGAAAGTTTTTTAGTGTTTTTTCTAAATTTTTTATTTGGGTTTCTAAGAAATTGGTTTGGCTATAACCGATGAGAATTTCATGACTTCTTCTGAAATCTGAAGTTTTAAAAAAAATTTTTTTCTCACCCTTTTGTTTGTTTGCTGAGAAGACGAAGAGAAAATGGCTGGACAGAAAGAAAAGATTATTGATTTTTTTTTTCCTGATTTATGAGAATTGAAAGACTCACCTAAACAATTTGATCCAGCTTTGGTCTTTTGGGCCGTGTTGAGTGCCGGTTTTTCCTTTTCTACTCCCAATTCTCCTTTTTTTTCCCCAATCTCCTGTTTGGTTGCCGAGAAACAGGAAAAAAAATGAAATGAAAAATTAGTGAATGGGTTGTTGGGTTAAGTTATGAAAGCTGTGTTGAGTGAATTCTTATTTTGTTTATTTTTCTTTTTACTTTCTGCGAGTTGTTTTCTAACGGTGATTCATGACCAATTCATTAATACACCATTATTCTCCACAAATCTAACAGAAATGAAGATCTAATTGTATGTATATTTTGTATACAGGAATTCTGAGGCTGCAATACTCCGTTCAGGTTCAAACGAGAACAGAAAATCATCTTCGCCTGAGAAGGAGGACAGGTACTATACCACAAGAGGATCTGTGGTCGGTGATGAGAATGGCAAGGTATCGATGGATACCAACAATGGAGAGGACAACAAATTGCTTGTCTGGCCTAAGCTGTACATTACCTTGTCAAACAAAGAGAAAGAGGAGGACTTTTTGGCTATGAAAGGGTGCAAGCCTCCTCAAAGACCCAAAAAGAGAGCGAAGATGATTCAAAGAAGCTTACTTGTAAGTTTTGCAAGTAACGTACTGATTTTTGGAAATCTTGGATTTGTTTATGATGCTTTTGTTTGGTTTTAATTGTTTGTTCTTGATTTGGTGGATGTTGGCAGTTGGTGAGCCCCGGTGCATGGCTGACTGATATGTGCCAAGAGAGGTACGAAGTTAGAGAGAAGAAGAGCTCTAAGAAGGTACATGATTGGTTTTGATTGATCTAAATTGCATAGTCTACTAATCTTTTTGCTAGGCAATTATTGTTACGGTATCGATACATCGGGCGCCAATTGTCGGATTGGCATCTAATTATCGAGTCTGTCAACCGTTGGATTGGCATCTAAAAGTTGTATTATGTTCATTTTTGGACGTCAATCCAAGGGTGTTACTGATCCGGTAACATACTAGCCTCTTTTTGTAATATCTTCCTTCACAATTTCTTTCTGGGCTATACTAAGATTTTGTAATGTGTTATATTTTTGTTCTCTGTTTGAATGACTTGCAGAGACCAAGAGGATTGAAGGCCATGGGAAGCATGGAAAGTGATTCAGAATGAGAGGTGTTTAATGTTTACATAGCCGCAGCAGAAACACTTGCTTTTGAAATTTTTTGGAAATTTGTTGTAATTGAGTGGTTTAGATTGTGTTAGTTGATTGGAAGAGAAGAAAAAAGCAACATTCTCTGCTGGGTTTGTTGTATAGAAGTAACATTTGATTTTCAATGAGAAAAATAAAATTCTCTCATTTTCTCATACCATTCTCTTATAAACAATGAATCATTCTCTCCTTATTATTTGTCCTCTTCAGGTTGTCGTTAGATTGAAAATCTTGGTTGTAAAAGAAGTTGCATTATTGACAGTGGTCTGAGCAGTGGGCTCAAAAAGGCTCCTATGGCATGCTCCCCATATGGCGCAGTGGAGAAGTAAAAGCGATAGATATTGTCAGAAATTTTAGCAAACAATACAATATGGTTAGCATGGCATCAATCTGAAGCTAAATTCATATAATAAAGCCCAGTTCTGAAATTGGTAAGATTCTACTAACAAATCTGTCAGTGGCTAAACAACTCCTATTCCAATAATGGAAGCCAAAACTCAATCCCTTGAAAGCAAATGCAAGTATGATGTATTATTTACTCAATCTAGCACAAAGATAATGGTATAATTTTAATTTTACTTTTTAGAAATGTTAAGACATCGAAGGACTCATTGCTGGTTACTTTTTACAATTTTAGTGATTCTCATCCACTGTCGTCATCCTCAACCATCATTATGAGTATGGAGCGTATTGACAATAACAAATGACTTTTGGATAATTCTTAATTGAGGATTTCTTGAACTATTTCTTTTGATTTCTTAGTTTTGATTTCTTAGTTTTGTTTCCTTAACAATTCTTTTAGCCATTTTTGCTCTTTCTATTTCTCTATATATTGGTAACAAAATCTATGTATAACTAATCCCTTTTAATATTATCTGTATTGTTACCATATTGTATCAAATCTACTCTTCACTATTATATCCAGTCAAAAGATCATATCCCCATCCCCATACTTACGTTAAATGGAAATTTCTGTAATATAGCAAAAATAATATTAACACTTAATAAAGATGAAGTAATACTCATTAATATTTAGAGTATATTAGTTATTCTATTTCAATACAATATATCACCAGAAGGACCAAAAAAAAAAAAAAAAAAAAAAAAAATTNTACAAAAAAAAAAAAAAAAAAAAAAAAAAATTGTACAATGGTATTTTATCAACAGAAACCACCATATAATTTTATTTTTAACAATACTATCTTTACATGTAGTAAACATCCGAGTATGTAGAAAAGCAATGCCAAAGTATCCATTACGGTCTTCGCAGTTTATCTTTTTTCAGGAGATCTTCCCAACTCAATCCGTCCTCCGTGTCTTATAGAAAGTTATTGTGATGAGAAGTAGAAACACCTAGACAAACCGAAACAACAATAATCACAAGGTCAGTCACCATAAAGTAAGTTCCAAAATGTGTTAACCCTACATGAGCATGCATTATGCAAGATAATGCAATTGAGGGACTGATGAACTTACTCTGTTATAAGTATATCTACAAATAGGTGGGACAAGAATCTGCTCCCACGTTGCTACGAAGAAAAAGGAAGAAAGGAAGTGTTTGGAGATAAAATTATAATAAGAAACTATACCATACTAAAATTATAATAAGAATCTGCTCCCACGCTGTCACCATGAATTTTATCAGGAATTTACAATTTTTCATTGTAGGATGGTAGGAAGAAAAATAGAAATATCCACATACTTCAAATGTAGTATGTACTTCTACATAGTTAATCACATATGCTATTCTTAATGAGTGAATGATGTTACTGAATTTGCAAATATATAGAAACTACACCATACTCTCAAATTCCTCAAAAACATCATATTAAGTTTCTGTTTAAATGACCAATGTCAGAACATGACCTGTCGATTCTGTTCTAAGGACAAGCAAATCAATTACAATTCTTGATGTTTTCAAATCAAACTAACTTTTCTGAACTAAACAGGAACAATAAGATATTTGCAAAGCTAAAAGAATTATTAGTTGAAACAAGACATGAAATTTGAGTAAGCACACCTCTTCTCTTTCCACTGTGATATCACTTAACTTGATACTTGGCAGTTTGAAGCATTTCCACTATGAGGGTCTTCACATCCCTAAGTAATACAAGAGAAAGCAAGTTAACAGAGAATCCAAAAAAATGTGGTCAAATATAGTATGGACAAAACACAGCATATTTTTTGTCCAAAATTTTAGGGTCAGATTTAAATGATCAAACAGATATTCTAAATAAAATATGCTGATGCAGCATTTCAACCAGCTCAGGACATTGCTTAAAAAGGATTCTGTAGTCAATGGAAATCATTGAGCCCATGGCATGGCAATTTCCTCCATTTACTCCTAATGCATTTTCAGCAACTACCAGGCAGACAAGCAATACCACAAACTACTAAAAATCAACTCTGTTGAGCACTACTTGCATTCTGAGTGTGACACTAAAAATAATTTTCATTAAACATGATGAGCATGAAAGCATAAACTTAATGTAACAAAAATAACAAAAACAGATAATAAAAAAATTGAAGAATTAAAGAAGAGCAGTATAACCATTTGTCTTCTCTTTTGCTATGTCAAAGAAAACTATATTATTTTGTAGAAGATAAAAAATCTTCTGAATAAGATGTCTCACTTTCTATCCTCTGCACGTCTTGGGAAAGGAATTCGGAGCTTGAATGTATTTCCCTGATAACCAGCCTAGAAGAAGAAAAAAAATGTCAAAATAAATTTATACAGATGGGAAAAAAAAAAAAGTGTTAATTTATAAGATTGGCACTATGGCGCAGACAGAATAGCAGACAACAAAAAAACCCCTTTTAGAAAAACAGGCGGCTCTAATAATGATGCAACTTATCACATTCTAAGCCAACTGACAAAAATGAATGGGGGAAATAAATAAAATACTTCAGTAGCAGCCTCACAGTTAGGCTGAAATCAGCAAACATTTTAGAAAGCTTTGGCAAAGGGTAAGAATTCCCTAACAATATAGATATAAATTAGCAATACCTTAACATAAAATCCGAGACTATCCAAATTGAGCATGTAAGCAGAGTCCACCTGAAGCAAGAAAAAAAGTCAACTTTCACTAAACTTATTAATCTCTCTCTACTTTCTTATATTTGACATTTACTTAGCTAAATAATTCAGTAACCAAGACACTGAAACTTTTCATTTTTTTTATTATTCATTTGGAAATACAAGTTAGCCTAGTGACTTTTTCAGACATAAGTGCAACTTCATGTTCATTTCCATCTCAACCAGCTGAGCTGTCCGACCTTAACAATATGATTAGATCTCTATTCCTAGTTAATAGGAAAATACAGGGCTAATAATATCATTTCAGAGTACCGGAATTGATGTTGAGTGTTGCACAATGACTCTGGTATCTTCAGCATGATCTTTATTCATATGAGACTGCCAAGATACAGTTTCAATTAGAATGGAAAAACTGCTGAAGTTATAATAGGAAAAAATAATTTTAGAACCAAATACTGAGTTAGCAGGGAATACCGCAACAGGCTTGGAAAACTGAGCAATTGGATCAACTTTCGCAGCTTGATACTCCTCTTTGCTGAAATCTAAAAGTGAAAGCACAAGAAAGCTAAGTAAATAAAGAAATATGGTGTGAAAAGAATAGTAATAAACTGTACAAATTCATTACACGTGGTGAAAACAAAATCAGACTGTTTAATGGTGCATTTATAAAACATCAGTGTCTCTAATCTTGTGATTGAGGGAGAATCAAACTCTCACTCTCAAGACCAAATGACTTGATTAAAAAAAAAAACTTGGACTATGAATCAGTCCACATTGATTTGTTTATTTATTGCAAGGATAGTCCCCATTTAATTATTATTATTATTTTTTTTTAAAGATGCAGGATAGAAGAAAAACCTCCAGATCCTAATAATGCTGTAGCAACACCTGAGACATACCGGACAACCTTTGGTTCAATGCGCATAAATTGAAAGTCACCAAAGTCCACCTTCACATTCATAGAACAGTCTTAGAAGTCGGCCAAAAATAAATTAGTGACAATTTATTGTCATAGTAACAAACATGCTAGAGAATAAGACACCACCAATTACCCAGAATGCATTGGGGTGCTTAGCCAAATAGGCAGCTCGAATGGTTGCAGTATCCTTTTCAGTGACCTGTGCAACTGACCAAATTAGAAATTTATAATTCTTATGAACCAAACTATTAAGATTTATTGAAGAGAAAATCTAGGCCTAAAATATGAGTTCAGAAGAGGAACACCGTGAAAAATTCTGGTAGAAGTAAAAACTTACAGGAATAGCATCCCCATGCAGGGTAATTACTAAATCAGTTCTATCCTCTGCATCTCTCGCAACAACCAAAGAACATTTGGGATTAGCTAATAGGTCCTGTGCAAAGCAGCAATTTTCAAATAATTATAGGAGCTTGAAAAGAACAAAATTGCTAAAGGAAATCAAGCAAAAAGCCACAAAATTTTAAAGGGAAAATTGTTATTCGTTATATTGATTGACAGAGCCTGAAATATGGAAAAGAATGAAGAGTAGTCCGAAAGATCAATTTGTATAACCTCAAACTAATATTTTCATAACATATGTGGTAAGCACTAGCATTAGGCCATATTTGAAGTTTTATTCAGAGAAAAAAATTGATCCATCACAACCACAGAACATAAGCAATATCTTTATTGTGGAAGGATTCAACAATAAATTTCCAATTCATTAACTATCAAGGACACTGTCAAGCTTTTGGCAGGAAAAGGAGAATAAAAATTGTCAATGCAAAATCTACAAGCAATGACTCGTGAGAAAAACACTTAATATTAATACTTAAAGAGTAGTTTCCAAAATTTTCTATCTAAATAGTTATCAAAATTTTTATTTTCCAATTTATTAGTTTTAGGAGTTAAGACATATCAAAACACTTTGGGGCAGACCTTTGTGTGAAACGCCAGGCTGCTGACAGCTAATATTGGAGATCCAACAGCATCACATGCAAAGTCGACCATTGAACCTGATGGATAACCCTCGTACTTCTGCAACATGAAGATAGTGATTCCAATGATTAACAGTTCAACACTGTCTCATTTCAATGCTTAACCAGTATTGCCAAATGAAGTACAAGACATATACTTTTATTTGCATTATTTTTTCTCTTCAATTAATTTGATCAAAACTGCTGATAACCAATAATGAAAAGAAACCTGAGAGAAAGTGGAAAGTGTGCCGCGAACATTACGATCAAGTACGGTTCGAATTTCCTCAACTGGAGGAAGCCGAGCTGCTGCTTCCTGAAATGTCAACGACACATCAACGAGTTACATATAGGCTTTAGCCTTTCTTCCTCACCTTTATTCAAAGGATAAAATGATCAAGTTACAAACTTTCAATCAGATGGGTATCAGAATATCAGCTACAACACATAAGTGAATCATTTTTTAACGTTTACTCAAAGAATACATAAGGGAAAGTACTAAATTCTAATCCTAACATATATAGTCATTCATTTACACATAATTCTACCACTAATAGAAATCTTAGTACTTGACTAATTGCATTCATATTCAAGCATTACAAGTTCAAGCAACCAAATTAAAAAAAAAAGGGATTAAACTAGCAGCAATTCAATATTACCTGGTGAGTCTGAATCAGCTGGAAGACATTGGCATCACTATTAACATCCCCAGTTGGCACAGCCTGATCAAAATAAACAATTAAATAATCCCAAAAAAAAAAAACCAAAATTAAAAGCTATTATTTTTCCACCTTCCTTTATCATAAATTAATCATTAATCACTAACTACAAATAAATAAATAATAAATACATAAAACCTCAGACAGATAAATATAAAAAAGTAAACCCAGATGAACAAATGCCAAAAAGAAAAAAAAATCAGTCCTTCAGCATAAGGGCAAGTAAGTTTGTTCAGGGTTTTGTTGGGAAGCAAAGAAAGGTTGACTTAAAAGAGTGTGAAAGGAACCTGAGCTGAAGACTGAGCTGCAGAGGCCATGAAAAGAGGGCGAGGAAGGGTGCGAGAGAAAGGAGAGAATGTTCTAGAAAGGCCAAAGCGTAACATGGGTGAAGATGGAAGGTTATTGATGGCATTTACGGTTGAAAATACTGAGGAGGTCCATGGAACTTCCATAGTCTTCATCGTCTCTCCACGCTACCCCTTACGCACTCTACTCTCACCAAACTCTATTTATTTTATTTCTTTATTTGTTTTATATTATTTTGGCTTATATTTTTCTGATTTAATTTATATTATGATCTGTGGCTTATTGGGGACCACAAATATTTTTTTTTATATCTTTGTTTTTTCTGCAGAAGGTAATTTTTATTTTATTTTATATTCAAGTTAAAAATAATAGATAATTAATGGTTACTTTTAATATTTTTAAAAAATAGTGTTTACCTAATTCAAAGTTAGGTTGAAAATGAGAGGGTGCAAATGATTTTAAAATTTTTAATTCATAATCACTTTATTTTTGGAATTTATTGAAAGCTTTCTTTAAAACTTGTAAAGAGATTTCATTAAATATTGTGAACAATTTTTATTATGAAACCGTTCCTCAAATTTGAAAAAAGAATTCAGAGTTTGCTTGATTTTTCGCATAATTTTCTTTTAAGAAAATTCATTAATAATGAACCTTGTAATAAACACTTGCATATGAAGCATTTTGATTTTTGAAATTGGATGATTGTGGATGTAAAATTGAAAATTCAAAGTCTGTTTCTCACATTTTTATTTTTAAAATTTTATTAATTTAAAAAAACAAAATATAAAAATTTATTTAATATAATCAAAATCAAACTATTATAATTAATTTTTTTACTTAATTTTTCATACTCATTCGTAGATATATAAATTATTTACATATATTATTTTAAATAAATTAAATTAATATCATTTATCTTAATTAATATAATTATATTAAATTTGTATAATGAATTTGTACTATAA
>JANLJB010004065.1:0-19213 GCA_026212285.1 Bursera cuneata
TTTTAAATTTATTAACTTTTTAAATTTATTAACCTTTTTTTAAATATTATAATATTTTTTAATTTATTAACCTTTTTTAAAAATATTATAACTATTTAATTTATTTATTTTTTAAAAATATTATAATATTTTTTAATTAATTTTACTTTTTAAAAAAATATTATAACTTTTTTTCTTAAAAAAGTAAAAAGCCTTGCTCTTATTTGATTCCAGTCAGGAATCAAATTTGATTCCCAAGGGGGTGGGGGGGAATGACTCATTCCCTTTCCTAGGGTAATGTGATTCCCATTCCTGGGTTTTTTTTTACCAACCAAACAATAATAATGGGAATACTTCATTCTCATTCCCATTCCCATGTGTAATTTTACCCAACCAAACGGACCGTAATAGGGGTGGGCACATTTACCCGACCCGACCCGTCAGGTTTTTTTCGGGTTGGGCCAATAGTAAAACCCGACTTCGGGTCCAAAAAAGTCAACCCGATCGGGTTCGGATTTTTTTCAGGTTGGGCCTTAAAAGCCCGAAACCCGACCCAACCCGAAATATTTTTTTAAAAAATGCTTGCAGGCACTAGGATTTGAACCCTTGATCTCCACTTATACCTTCTTTGACAAGTTTACCACTTGGCTACACCTAATTTTAATGATAATTTTGTAAACAAATATTATTTATTATATAAAATCATATGAATTTAACCCGACCAAAACCCGAAAAACTGACCCAAACAGCAAAAAAATCAATGGTTTAACCCGATAAACCCGAACCCGACGGGTTCATTTTTTTCAAAACCCGATCGAGTTCGGGTTTTTTTCCTGGTTGGGCCAAACCCGACCCGACCCATGCCCACCCCTAGCCTCTAATATGTCTTATCACAACCTCAGATGCCTTGTATGAGTCTTACAAGTAGGCTAAACATAACTTATTATTTTTTAATTAACACGATAAGAGGATTCAAACACATGACTGCTAGGTTATTTTGGCTTTGATATCATGTCAAGAAATTACTTCACATTAAAGCTTAACCTTTTAAGTCAAGTTGTTCCTTAACAATCTTCTTCTCTTGCATTATAAAAATCCTATTATTCTTCATATCAAATGATCCAAAAAAGAGCTAGCATCACATGTTCCCAAAGCGTCTTGGCTATCCCTACTTGCTTTGCTTAAAGAGGATAAGAAGATCATGGGATAGCCCACTGAATGTTGGCTTCTTTTCAATCTTTTTTTTCTATAAGAAACAAAAACTGTATTAAGTATAAATGTAAAGATTTACAAAAAAAAAGAACAAAATACCCTAACAATAATAAAAACAGCTGAAAGCCTTTCAGAATCACCAAAAATCCAAATAAGGCTATTCTAAAAGAGCACTGAAAGAACCAAGAAGAAATCCCATAACAACCTCCACTGCCACAAACTAGGAAGAAAACATTATAAGATAACAGCTCCCAATTATGATAAATAAAGAAAGAAGAAATTCCCTGGAAATCATAAGATGCTTTGTTCAATTTTAACCATAATAAAGAAGCAATGTGCAGAGGATGAAGATATGATCCACTGTCTCTTCATCCTTTCAGCACAGAACACACCACGATGGGGACATTCAAAGTTAGCATTTCAGAGACCAACAAATTTGTGATAATTAATGAACTATCATCTGGTAAGAAGAGACCTTGTACTCAACTTTTCTACCTTAAAGTATTGAACTTTCACAATGTCACTCATTTAGCTAATGGCACTGACATTCTTAAGACTAGTTTGGTGGTCCTCTAGATTGGCAATTCTAAATCATAACCTATAGACCCAAAGCAGGATCACTGAATAAGAAGCATAAAAGGAAAAAGTGCAGATTTCTGTCCTAAAAGATGTTACAGTCATGATTAATTAATCTAAAATCACTGCAACAATTAAGACAAAATGGCTGAAAGTTATAAAAAGTTTCAAACAATATTTACCACGTTTAAGAAGCCAAGTGCCCAAATTACAGAAATGATGACTTTTTTTTTGTTCCAAATTTCATTAATGTTAAAAATCTTGCTTGTTAATTGTGCTTAATATTCTAAAAATCAGACTTCAAGCTCAAAATTTAAACTAGTAAATATATGTTTGACACTAAACATTTTCTTCTTCAAGGATACTTTGTTGTATTATATAGACGAAAACTTGGAGCTTGAAAACAATTCACAAGTCAAACAAAGCCATAGGATAGTTGAAGTTAAACTCACTTAATGTAAAAGTCAATGATGGTGTCATTGATAAACGTCCCTGGCTTTAGAAGCTCCACATCTCTCTGACTAATTTCAACTGCATCAGGATCATCTTTTGGATAGACAACATCTTTAAAAGGCTCATCAAACCTGGAATTTGTGAACTTAAATCAAGAGTTGTCATAAAAATAACATCGCAGCTGAGATTCTGTGGACAGTAAGTTATCCAGCAAGTCTCAAAGTACAGAATCAACTGGTATTTGTATAAGCATTGTAAATAACTTGGTCAAATCAAAACAAAATACTTTTAAAAAAAAAAAGTAAAAAGCATGACCTTTAGAACAGCATTAAAAAGCATGACCTATAGCACCACAGTGAAATACACTTTTTTGTAACTGATTTTTTTTTTTTTTTTAAATTCTCTCTGTTTGATCGCTTCTTTACTTATTTAATCAAGCTCGCACCGGTATCGGAGCAGTTTTTTTATCTTTTTGTGTTTTTGAGCTGCCACTTTTACAGTTATCTCTCTAATTCATTCTCTTCTATCTCCCTAGTGACACCAATTTCTTTCAGGTATTACTCTGCTACTTAATTAGAGAGTTTGAGTGGGGAGAGAAAAATAGAGATAGAGATTCATTGTAATTAAATATTATATGCAATTAATTAAGGGTCAACTACCATAATTATTCATAGGATAAATGCTTCATCATAAATAAATATTTACAGCCTACAATTAATCTTAACATCTCTTTCAAACTCATGATGCAACGGCAGGAAGCATTGAGAGTTTGTCAAGAAGAAAGCAGCAAGCAAATAATGTTGTGTCTTGCTGTAGAAAGCAGCCAAATGCATAGAGGAAGGAACAAACACGAGTGAAATAGTTCCTAGTTGGAGTAATTGGTGGACAAAATGGTAGTTAATCTCAATATGCTGGGTATGCTTATGAGATATGGAGTTGCATGCAATTTGAATAGCATTCTTGTTATTACAAAAGATTATGAAAACCGAAGACTTCGGGATTATTCTCCAGCAGATCATATCTTAGGATGCTACAAGATGATATTTCTAATAATGATTTTAAAAAGATGAAGATGGTTTGGAAGGTCCAAATTCCCCCTAAAATTCAAACTTTTGCCTGGGCCTTAGCTCAAGGAAGAATTAATACAGCAAAAATGTTGTAAAGGATATATCCTAATTCGAATTTATCTCCATCAAGGAGTATTGTGTAAAAACGATGCGGAAACAATATATTATTTGTTTATCACTGCCCAATTACTCCCAGATTGTGGTATACGTTATGTCAAGAAGCTCAAATTTCATGGGCAGCTCAGAAATCATATGGTGATCTTCTAAAGGAAATTTTATTTGCTTTTGGAAAAGGAAAGAAAGCCAGAGTTTTGTGGTAGTGTGTGTGAAAGCTCCTTTGTGGGTTGTTTGGCTAGAAAGAAATCAGAGGATTTTTTGAAGAATATAGTGAGCATGAACATGGTTGTTCCTGGGACAAAATCAAGTTTTATGCTTCCCTTTAGGCCTAAATCTCAAAGGAATTCCAAGATACCTCTTTCTTTTTGTTCATCTTAATTGGGATGGGTTTGAGTTAGTCTAGAAGGTTTATCTTGGGCATAGAGGTCTTGTGTTTCAAGTTTGCAGATACTAATAGATTTCTGTATATCTTTTTGTACAATTTTTGATACCATAGTCAGATGTTTTTTATTTTGATTGAGTAGACATCTGGTCCACTTTATATACCCTCTCTTTTTGCTATCTTAATATATCTTGTTAGAATTTCTTATTTATATATAAAAATATAAAAATATATATATTTATATAGTAATTAAAAAAAAAAAAAAAAAAAAAACAGAAACTTTTACTCTTTAAAGGAAGATCATGGGATATGGAAGCTTAAATCTTGAGGTTTTTTTTCCTTATAATCTTTCTTCAATTGCTTATAGATGAAATATCCTCGGGAGAAATTTGAAACCCTAGAGATGATACAAAAGGTAAAAATTCTTACAAAAGTTCAACTTTTGTCTCCATCAATGGCTCAATGAAAAGTCAATAAAGATGGTGTTACTAAAAAAGTGGGTTGATGCTTGTCTTTCTCCATATATGCGTGTTTTGTGTTGAAAGTATTTTAAAAGCTTTATTCATATATTTCTACCTTTCCATGTCAATTAAAACTATAGTTTAAGATTTTTAAATAGGTGTACGATTTCAAAGGATTATCTTGCAATATTATGAACATCAGAATGCAGAGAAAGCTCTGACATTAGGGAGAGACTATATTTTGGTTACTATAAAGGTTACACGGTATGACCAAAATATGAGGAATTTTAAATATTAAATTTAAGAAAATGTGAATATTCTATAGGCAAAATATATAATTCATATTCTTGACTTTCTGTAGGCTTAGATTACAAAACAATTTTAGGGGATAACTTTTTCTTTATTCATAAAGTTAATGTGATGTAGTGTCTTAATTTTCTTTCAATAGACCTTGTGTTCACTTAAACTAAGATTTAATTTCTTTTATAACAAAATAAATACTATTCCTATTATTTTGATGAGGAACATGAAACAAATTCATTAATTTTATGAAACAGAAACAAAGATGGTGAATCAGTAGTCTCACCAAAAAATAGAAAATCATAATAGTTAAAATTATTCCAAGAAAACATAGTGCTTAAACCAAAACAACATTCTAACCTCTATGTATAAAGAAAAAAGTATCCTAAAATTATTTAAAATAGAAGCCCACAAGAAGAGAAGAGGTGATTTATATCCTATAGAATCATCCCTATCCTCAATAGCCTCTTAAAATATTATTCTATTTCACCTTAACAACACTGCTCCCAAACATCTTAAAAAACCTTGCACTTCTTTCCAACCAAATATCCCAACAATAGAAAACAATTATATGTTAAAAACTAAGCAAAATAAAAACTTACTTATAAGAAGCATTCCATATGTCCTTGTATCTAGGATCCAATAACTGGATTGCTTCTTGTCCTTTGGACCAATGAGGATCATAAACTGCAAAGTTCAACAGCTCAATACCTGCACAAAGGGTTTTATTTAACTTATTTACTTATTTAACTTTTAAATAAAATCAACCTTCTATAAAGAACTCAATCAAAGACAGGAAAAATAGTCAAAAAACGAAATAATATCATTACTGAAACACGGTTCCTCACATTGAGAAAACATTGAAAAACTTCCTCATTATTTAAGGTAAGAAAATTAAATGCAGGAAATTAGTCAAAAAAGTAGAAATAATATCATTAGTACATGATTCCAATCTGATATACCAAATCGTGAAGTAGCTTGCAATCCAGATCATGATATGTTAGATATATCAACATTATATAGCTCAAAAATAATTTTTTAAAACAGAAATATGTCAACCTGAAATTTCATTTGCATTCTCAGCTCCCATAGAATTCTTTGATTTAAGGGTAAGATTAACAAAAGCAGTTTCAACCTGCAACCAGTAAAAGAAAATACCTTAACCTATCTCATACAGCATGTATGAAGCATAATTGAAGGAAAGGCTGGTGTAACTCACCTGGCATAGCAATTCTGACTGAATTTTAATGATATCACCAATAATCCATTCACAGCTTAAAAATCCCTTGGTCCCATTTACAGTTAAACTTTCTACTTTGACAGAGCTACGTGAAAATGTTATTCGAGAATCTGTACAATACATACCCGCATATAGAATGAAATCAGGTGAAACAACCACTGACTTGTTTCCAAAATCCTGCAAATCAAAAATAATACAGAGGTTCCCATAAATTCTATCCCAACAACTTCAATTAAGCAGTATAAAGAAGAGAGCATATAAAATGTATTATCATTGAAATAAAATGTCCAAGAAATACATTTTAATTCAACATGATGTAACTCCTTGGTGACTGCATAAAGAAACCATCAGCTGTGAATGGGAGAAGGGAAAACTTGATCCCTATCAATACACCAGTTGCGCTTCTAAAAGGTAATAAAGATAGACTTAGCAGGCGACAGACTCATTTCAAGGTCCTTAAAAACGACATAATAACAAAAAATAATAGTCAATAAGATTAATGTAAGAGGGAGGAGAAAGGGTTTTGGCAACTATGATAGTGAAGTTGGTGATTTTGCAACAGAAAATATGAGTTTCCTTCCCAAGGGTCATCCTTCATTCAAAAAGGGGTTTTTCTACAAGAAATAATAACTGAATGTATAAAATGGAACCAACAAGAGGTCTCTTTAGTGACCTTTCCAAAAGAACACATAGTAAGAGGTGTCTAAGGCCAGAGTTAATAGTATCATGTATTTCAAAGTTGATATCTTCGGAGTTTGTGCATCAGAAAGGAGATGGATATAATCTAAAGAAAGTGGCATTCAAGTTGTGGGAACTGATTTATTCAAAATAAATGTATTATGTAAATTCAACACAAAACCTGCTTAGAATCTTGTTAATCATTGTCCATTCTCCCTTTGCTCCTTGGCCAGAAACCCCAAGTTTAATAACACGTGGCTTATTCTAAAACCAATGCAATTTGATTATTTTTCAGCAATCATACTATTAGGAAGCTCATTATCAAGATATGTCTCTAAGATAACTCTTCAGGTTCACAGTAAGAAGAGGATTTGATGTTTAACAACCCACAAACAAGTTGTGAATAGATGTAACATCAACCATGTTACTTTTAAGTAATCTTGCAAATAAAGCTTGCTACAGCGGCACAATTTCTAACTCAAGAATTCAGGAGTTTAGATTCTGAGAGAGACTCTAAGTACATAAATGTTTATTTCAACCTCCAAGTCTTCACTAGATGTCACTTCAACAGCCATTAATTAAAAAGCAAAACCATGATCAAACACTTACGATTTCATGTCCTCCACATTTACCTCGCTCTACCATCCATTCTTCTAATGAAACTGAAATTAAAAACGTTATATGAACTGAGGAGATCATACAGATTCGTAAGACGAAAGAGTATAAGTGGACAAATGGAAGAGTACCTTCATTATCCAAAAGAGCACATGAGGAAGCTGATGAACTCTTTTCAATACAGCCATCATCATCTGAAATTACAGTAACTTGCCCATTCTGAAACAAATTTAATTCAATAGTTACCAAGGAAATTCCAGATCTACACAAGGCCTTTCTCATAGAATGACCTAAAAGGAGTAATTTAGAACATCAGATAAACACTAAGAAAGCTTTCCAAAACTTTAACGCAAGCTAAACTGATCCAAAGTTTATTTTGAGAGAAAAAATAAAAGAATTTATTCAAAGGAAAAAAAAAATAAGTTCCAGACCAGAGATAATTGGGAGAGCGTGACTACCTCATTACTTAAAGAACTTGGGAGCAAAGAGGTATCCGACCGAGCATTATCTCTAAAAGCACCATCTTTTCTTTGGATCCCCTTAGGATAAGATACAGAGTATGTGCAGTGATTACCCATACCACTAATATGAACATCTATCAATTTTTCAATAGTTTCCTTCTGATGAATCTGGTCCCTTTGTGCAACTAAAAAGCAAATATGGTAGATAAACTTAGCATTTCAATATTGATAATAGAATTGTGCACTAATTTCCAATACCTCCAACATATTCAAGAAATGGTTCACTGCTAATTTCCATCTCATCAGGCTCGGTACCTTGTGCATCTGCATAAAAGAAAAATAGAAGAAGATGACTGTTGAAATTTTTATAAAACCAAGTATACTAGTAAAGTAGTGATTATTGGCCTCAACAAAAATTAAAACAAAAGAAACATGAAAAAAGAGGAAAGATAAACTTATTAAAGAGTTTTTATGAGATGAAAAATCTTGGGTAACATGTTTGTCTAGTAGAAAAAGATATTTCAGATTCACAAGAAATATGAACTAGTGTCCCAAACCTTCAGCATCAACATCAATTGGTTTGCAGCTAATTTCCTTTTTCCAAGGCTTGGTACCTTGTGCAACTACATAGGAAGGAGAGAAAAAAGGATTACCAAACATACACACAACAAAAGATAGGTACAAGATTAAAACAATAATACCAGGCCTGACAACATAGATACCGCTAAGGAAGATAGCCACAAGAAAGAAGAAAAGGAAAAGAAAATAATAAGACAAAAGAAAGGGTGTTTTTTAATGAAAAAACTTGAGCAGTCAAATAACCTGCATTAAAAATCCTTTTAGCTAAAGGAATCCACTTGATAAAAGAAATACATGCAGAGCATTTCCAAGAATATCAATCAAGAAACCTATAGAATAAGCGTGTCTAATAGGCTGGGCAAGTCCATCCTGCCTTCCATTTGGCCAAGCCTCCAATGATTTTCTTTTCCCTTTGGTTTTTGTTTGTTGTGTTTTCTTTTTGTGCTACATCCAGACAGGAATTCAACCCCAGGCTCAGGCAAATCTATACTGAAACAGGTAAAGTCTGGGTACTAAATAGTTTTAAATACTCATAACAACTTTGAGGTATAGTAACAATGCTTTCATAATTCTGAAGCTAGTATAATAGCATTTAAAATGTGCACATAACCAAATTACTTCTCTTATTTTTTTCCGAAAATAAATCAAGTAACTAGACCAGGATGATACAACCAGCACCTTCCAAGTGTTCATGGAGTAAATATCATTGTCATCATCATTCCTACAGTCTATACAAAACTAGAATCACCTAAATCAAGTTAAACAGTTTATTTTCTCGTAGTTCTACATAGAAACTTTGTATCTTCATTGAAATGTAAACTTTTATTTTTTTATTTTTTTATGTTAAAATTAGTATAACTCCATTGTTGCTAGACTCACAAAAAATACAACGATTTTGCAAATCTAATTACAATCCAAGTTTTCTTTGTGAGACTACAATGAGGACACAAAACTGTTCAACAGGGGCAATAATTAACACAGTTCCTCATATTTCCGTCATTTGTAAAAGCACACTGCTACTCCTATTACACAAAGGAGCAATGCCTAAAGTGAACAGCCACTGTCCAGGAATATGTATCTCTTCATCGGAGAGCTTTTTCATCTTTTTTTTTTTCAAAAAAAAAAAGCGAAAAGGACTACTTCGGGCCCTAAAACTCCCTTCATGAGAACCTGGGACAAAAATCCCATCCTTAAGTTGTCCACTTCACAATTCCCATCCTTAAGTTAATAGTGTTTTTTGGATATTTTTTTTGAGAGTCTCAGGACCAACAAATCGAATTACACTAAATAAAAAATTTCCTTCACTTTTCTCATCCAACATTGTTTCACCTATCAACCAAGGATACTTTACTAGTTTGGAACCAAACAACTTATAGCATTCAAGATACAATAATACTAAAAACCCAACAATTAAGAAATGTTCCAAGAGAATTTGGGCAACAAGAAGTTTCATTAGACTCAGTTGAGACCATTTAATTTAATTAGTATTTACCTTTTATTTTCTAAGACTGGATGATCAAATATCCTTACATACCATAACTCAAAACAAATTCGCTATCCTGAAAATAATAATAACAATAATAATCAAAACTATAGCCACGGCGTTAGGCTTAATCGAGTTTCATCACATTTCTTAAAAGTCTCAAATCCCAGACGACCATATAATACACCTTAAATTTTTCAAATTTCAAATCCTACTTCAGCTCCCACATTTTCTCACACTTTTTCACAAACCAAACAGGCACAAATTTAACATAAAAAAAAATTAAAATAAAATACGAAGATAGAGAGAGAGCTGACAGCATTGAAGGAAGTTGTACTTGTTGACCGGAGAGCCCCGGCGACGATTCTTCCTTGAGAATCCAAACTTTCCGAGTGACTCCACGGAGACCTTCTCCACGTGGTACTCGTCTTCGGTGAAATCAAAGACTTCAAACTTCTTTTTGCCAGAGGAGGCAGCCATGGCTGATCAGTACTCTGCTTGTGGCACAAGTAACTTCTCCTTCAATTTTAAGCTACAGTTCGCGGTTGTGTCAACTGTTTCTATACAGTGCCTCCGGTGCGTAATTTACAGTAGTAGTACTACTTTCTGCCGTGTAATGGGCCGGAATTGGGCTTTCATTTCCCCCTTTCTCATACCAAGTTTCAATGTCCACATTTTGGAGTTTTTTACAAAATCGACAAAGTTTCAAAACGGGGAAATTCCAATAACCTCTCAGTTAAATTTCAAAAAAATATTTAACCCCATATTTTTATTAAACTAATATTTAACCTTTAAAAACTCATAAAAAACTAATACTTACCATCCAAATATTTAGAAGATAAGTGTTAGTTTTAGAAAAATAGTGTTAATTTTTTTAGGGATAAATGTTAGTTTAGTAAGAATATTGGGTTAAGCGTTTTCTCGAAATCTAATTGGGGGTCAAAGTAAATTCCCTATTTCAAAACTACATCCTACTCTGAAATTATGTGTCACCCAATACTAGAAAAGCTTCCTCAATTATTGTCACACATGTCACGTAAAAATTTGAATATGAATAATATTGATTGCCGGTAGAAATCTAGTAAAAACCTTTGAATGGTTGAGGTCTTAGCAAAAGAGTATTGCTACACTTTCTAAACTTCATTCCAAATTGTAGGCTCAAATTTGGTGATTTTCAGTTAATGAAGTTATTAGGATAAGTTATACATGAAGTCACATCACTTAAACCCTGCCATCTGAGATGAGATTTGAAAAAGTGACATTACTCATTTACATAAATAACTAAAATTAAGGAAAGTGTTTTAAAAGTAATCATATTTTAAAATAATTTAAACGATTAGACAAAAAATCATCTAACCAACAGAATGGTAATAAGTTTCACAAATACATCTCTCTCGTTAAATTATGTGTCACCGAGTACTCTTATTCATAGTATCACTCCACGACCAACCATAATATTAAAAACTTTTAATATCATTTTTCACAATTGTCTAGTATTATCAAATGAGTAACATATTCTTCCCAAAATATCTCTTAAATCTCGTCCTAAATTGTGGACTCATGTAATGTGATTTTACTATATCATTGACATTATCATTCCATGATTTATTGAGTGAAAGTCACATCACCTGGACCTACCATTTGAGATAAGATTTGATATACGTTTTCGGAAGAGTAGCATTACTCATTATCAAGGGGTGGGATTATTTGCTCCCATTTTTTATCCCTTATACACACATTTTTTTTGTTATTAATATTTTATTACCATAATACCCATGCACACACATTCTTTACCATGACTATAATTGAAGAACAAAAAATAGCTTTGAATTCCGACTAAAAATCATACCGTTTGATAGATTGAATTAAAATTATAAAAATACAAACAAATACAAGCTAATTTATCAATTATTACATTATCAAGCTTGTATTATCATTACATTCTTTTATTATTCCTTCTAAACAAGTATTATTATTTATTTATTTTAAGCTCAGACTATTGTGACTTAATTTTTTTTGTGACATCCCACATCGCTTGGGAAGGAGGATAGGCCAACGAGGACGTTGGGCCTAAAAGGAGGGGTGAATGTGACATCCCACATCGCTTAGGAATGATAAGTTTGGATAAGTTAAATACCATGTGAGCTCCTTAAACTGTCAGAGGCCTTTTGGGTTGTAAAGCCCAATAACAAAACCGTGACGGACTGTGTGTCCAAAACGGACAATATCCGACAGTGGGTCGGGGTGTTACAGAATGGTATTAGAGTCTATTCTAACCTGAAATGTGTGAATGTTCAAAGTATCCCAAAGGATGATGGGCCAACGAGGACGTTGGGCCCAAAAAGAGGAGTGAATGTGACATCCCACATCGCTTGGGAAGGAAGATAGGCCAACGAGGACGTTAGGCCTAAAAGGAGGAGTGAATGTGACATCCCACATCACTTAGGAATGATAAGTTTGGATAAGTTAAATACCATGTGAACTCCTTAAACTATCAGAGGCCTTTTGAGTTGTAAAGCCCAATAACAAAACTGTGACGGACTGTGTGTCCAAAACGNACAATATCCGACAGTGGGCCGGGGTGTTACAGAATGGTATCAGAGCCTATCCTAACCAGAAATGTGTGGATGTTCAAAGTATCTCAAAGGATGATGGGTCAACGAGGACGTTGGGCCCAAAAGGAGGAGTGAATGTGACATTCTACATCGCTTGAGAAGGAGGATAGGCCAACGAGGACGTTGGGCTAAAAGGAGAGGTGAATGTGACATCCCACATCCTTAGGAATGATAAGTTTGGATAAGTTAAATACCCTGTGAACTCCTTAAACTATCAGAGGCCTTTTGGGTTGTAAAGCNCCAATAACAAAACCGTGACGGACTGTGTGTCCAAAACGGACAATATCCGACAGTGGGTCGGGGTGTTACAGAATGGTATCAGAGCCTATCCTAACCGGAAATGTGTGGATGTTCAAAGTATCCCAAAGGATGATGGGCCAACGAGGACGTTGGGCCCAAAAGGAGGAGTGAATGTGACATCCCACATCGCTTGGGAAGGAGGATAGGCCAACGAGGATGTTGGGCTAAAAGGAGGGGTGAATGTGACATCCCACATCGCTTAGGAATGATAAGTTTGGATAAGTTAAATACCCTGTGAACTCCTTAAACTATCAGAGGCCTTNACGGACTGTGTGTCCAAAACGGACAATATCCGACAGTGGGCCGGGGTGTTACAGAATGGTATCAGAGCCTATCCTAACCGAAAATGTGTGGATGTTCAAAGTATCCCAAAGGATGATGGGCCAACGAGGACGTTAGGCCCAAAAGGAGAGGTGAATGTGATATCCCACATCGCTTGAGAAGGAGGATAGGCTAACGAGGACGTTGGGCCTAAAAGGAGGGGTGAATGACATCCCACATCGCTTAGGAATGATAAGTTTGGATAAGTTAAATACCCTGTGAACTCCTTAAACTATCAGAGGCCTTTTGGGTTGTAAAGCACAATAACAAAACCGTGACAGACTGTGTGTCCAAAACAGATAATATCCGACAGTGGGCCGGCGTGTTACATTTTTTACTTAATTTCACATACTTTTTTATAGTTTTTTATTTTTCTAATGATGGGAGAAATAAGTTAAAAAGTTAATTTTTTTTATACCAACTCAGTAACTCTTTCTACCATTAAAAAAACAAAGGTTGTCACAAAGTATGTAATATTAAATCAAAAAATTTAAATCACAATAACCTAACATTTTATTTTAACTTCAAGATTGAATACTCATTGTTCTAATTATAATTTTTACGTGGTTGGTTATCGATGAAGCTACTCCAAGGGTTGACCTTGAAGGTCTGGAGGTTAATAGGGAATGTTTGACTAAGGGGCTTGACCTTCATTCACCTTCTCTTGATGCTCAATTCAAATCTGATTCTTTGATTTATATTTTTTTTATTCTATCCAAGCGAATGAACATAGCAATAGGGCGCCTGCCGTTATGTTCCTACTTCTTTCTCTGCCCAGAATGTCGATGATGCAACAAATAAATTTTTAGAGGCTTTGAAATCCACAATATTTTTTCATGACTCTTATCTCCATTACTTTCAATGTATTTACCCATTTGTTTTTGTGTTTCGATTCCATCATATCAGCTTGTATATTTGTTTATTTGTATTTTTATAATTTTAATTCAATCCATTAAACGGTTTGATTTTTTAGTTGGAATTCAGAAATTTTTTTTGCTCTTAAATTACAGTATGGTAGAAAATGGGTGTGTATGGGTATTATGGTAAAAAATAATTGACAACAAAAAAATTGGTGCGTAAAATAAAAAAAAAATGGGTGCAAATAGTCTCATCCATTATCAGAGAATCTAATCAATTAATTCGACAACTCTACATTTTTCTAGACCAAAAAAAAAAAATATTGACTATTTCTTAAAGAATATTGAAAAGTTGACTCTTTCTATGTTTTTTCAATAACATATGGGGTAATTTAAAAATAATCAAAATTAAAGAGATTATTTAAATAAATTTAGATATCGTAATCACAAATTGACATACTAATAGACCAATAAATTATTTAACTGTAAAGTGTTAAAGACCAACAACTTAATAATCCAAAAAAAGTACTCCTCAACCGTCAAGGGTTAGAAATTGAGAACGAAAAAAAAAAGTTATCAATTTATCGATATGTCAGCTTTTGGCTATAGTATTTAAATCTTTTTAAAACATAGTTATTTTTCAAATCATTCCCTCAATGTGATTTTTTTTTGTTTTCCAGTTAAAATAACAATACATAGATTTGTGTTTTGAGAAATAGCGAATCTGGAAAGAGGAATGGAGGTGTGTTTATTTATTAATTATGTGTTTTTTTTTTTTTAAAAAAAAAAAATAGAAGATGGATGATTTAAATGATAAATTTTAGTATTTAAATAAATGTAATGCTTTTGAAAATGATATTCTGAAAATAAAAATAAAAATATGCAGTTAATGATTAATGTCCAAAATGTTAAATAATTAATTCTATTGTATAATTTGTAAAATATATTATTAATAATTTTATTCATTAAATTAAAATTGTATTTCAAATATTAATTTCTTATATAATTCTTATGTTTAGCATCTAAGTAATGTACAAAATATAGATGGATCATTTACTAAATTAATTAAATATTTTCATATTATTTATATACCAATTCACATTACATAACATAAAAACTTAAAATTTTTGTTATTATTAAAATAAAATAAAAGAAGAAAGAATTGTAAAAAAGACCAAAACTAAGAGAGGTGTTTGTAAACTAAGTTATCTTAAAAAAATTTAGATATTATAACTCTATTGACGTTAGATAACATTTGATAATATCCAATACTATCTAACAATATCTAACAGATAATGTCGGATAGTATTCTTTATGTACTTGATAGTATTTAACATATCATAATTTCTAATTTTTTAAAATTTGTTCAAATTTGAGACAGGGTCAAAATTGTAAATTGTTGAATGAAAGAGAAGTAGGACTTAATATCACTTCTCAATTTCTCTTATTGTCTCCTTTATTTCTTTTCTCCCATACTCTTCTCATAGCCCACTGCATTCATAATTCCAATAGCAAAAAAAACTCTCCTTACACCATTCCACTTCATTTTATTTTGAGTCAGTAACAAAACATATAGCCTCATTACTATGTAATCATCTTTCCTTCTATTTGTACTTAAATTATAATATGTTACCAGTAAGAATAACTATAAGTAAAATAATACATATATTATGTTATCGAACCAACTATTTTTAGCAGTATACTTTATGATTGTCACTTTGTTGGACTTTTCACATCAAAAAGTAAAATTAATTAATTATTTTCTCATTGTTATTTCTCTGTTTTATAGATAAAAGATTCAGTTAAAATGAACACTTCTTATCTTGACATTCTAGACTTTCTTCGAGACGAAAATTGAAGCACTAAACATAGGAAAATTTTTATCATTTTTGTTTATACCTTTAGATCATTGTCTATAATTGTATTATTATCTTTCATACTATTTTATATATGTAATCACCGACTAAAAATTTGTTGATTCCATTGGTCAATGTAAAAGATGTTGGGTTCCCGGATGGATTTTTGAATTGTTCAAAATAAGGAACACCATTGATGGAGAGGAATGGGTGTTAGGATTTATTTAATCGGTTTAGAAAATAGTTAACCTTTTGTTTCCTTGTTCGTAACAGTTCTTGAACCCAAAGGCCTACTAGGTACATCTGTCTTTTGCAAAGGGAAAAACAAGTGGACATTTCTTTCTTGTAGAATACTTCTGTAATTATCAGGACAGAGAGGAAGGAGTGACAAAGCACAAAAGAAGAAAATTGGCAATTAGGTTTTAATCTAATCAACCTTGTCATTCTCTGTATTTAACTTTGTCGCGTGTATTTTTTTAATTTGCATTGGAATAAATTAGATTCATCTAGGGTTTTGTATTTAATATATATAGGCAAAGGGCATTTTTGGACTTTCCAATGGACCTTGCATTTTAAATATATTAGTTAGATATGGTTTCTACAATTTTATTAAAATCAAATTGCGGAATAGACATTCAAATCACTTATTTTTAATTAAATTAAATCCTTCAATAACTTGATCAAAATTAAGAAACGGATCAAGGCTTCCAACCTTGTGGGAGTTTTAATTACTTAGAGTTAGACAACTTTTAATCAAATTAGAAATTTTCAAATCTGTAAAACCTTATGTTTCCAAATTTGTAAAACCCCAAGTTTCTAAATTTGTAAAACCTTAAATTTTCAAGACCCAATTTGCCTTAGATCGGGCTTTGTACAAGTCCAACTTATACTCAAACTCAAAAGCATAGCCCATATCCAATGTAATATAAGTCAACTCGTAACCAAAACCCAATCCAATATTAAAGCCCATATTATTGAGCACACCACCCTCTTTAACTGATTTAACCCTAAGAATTGATCTAATAAGTCTTTATTAAATCATATCTTTCCTATTAGTCCACCTTGATGCCCAAATGAAATAGATAGCTACCCTGGAGACTTAATTGATATATTTAATTATAAGCTCCACTGAATCTGATCCAATACCCTATTATCTCATAATTGCAGTGAGCTTTGTCCATTAACTATGGTCAATTCCATTATAGGTTGATAGTTGCATTTTTGAATTAAATACTCTTATTATAAATAAAAAAAACTTAATAATTTAATCTAATTAAATTATTACTTTAAGTTTTATCCATCGAGCAAAAGATACTGATAATTGAAATGGATTTAATGAACTATTTTACCCCTTTAATTACATTTTTACCATTGAAACCAGTTTTACATCTAATAGATAAATTAATTTAATGAACTTACTTCTTTAAATACTCAGCCAAGATTTATCATTCAAGACCTTATAAAACGCTAAAAGCAGTGTCCCTTAAACTTATGAAGTTATGAATTCCATATTTATGGAATATTATTCTGTCTATAGAAACTTATAATCTCAACTAGTTAATGTATTGATCTTTAAAATAAAGATCTCACTTTTTATTCTAATCAAAGATTACAGTCTACAAGCCAGAGGTACATATCCACTCAAGATTAAGGTAGATATGTCTAAGTTACTTTGATGTGAAGTTTACGTTTATCAATAACAGTTATTACACTGAACCATAAACTTTACATGAACCTTGTTAAATGTATTCATAATACATAAGTATCTTCGCCCTAAAGTCTCCACTTCAATTATTCAAGACTTATCATCTTCGCGGAGGCAAACGACACAATAACTTTATCCAAAGAGAAAGCCCAACACTATTTATAGGTTGTGAACCTAATTCTAGCTATAATTGAGTTATGGATCTCTCATATATAACTAACTCATGTAACCAAAAACTTTATTGTTGTACTAGCTCAGAAACCTTGATCACTAATGTTATATTAGAGATAAGAGATAACAATGATTGAAAAGAAAATTATTTTTTTTTATTCATTCATAACTTGTTTACAGTACATAAATATATCTTATTCTAAGGTCATATCTCTAATAATCTCTAACTTAGCCTCAAAGTAAATTTAACATCTTTACAATCTCTATATTCTCTAGATAACCCTTGAAAACATTAGCCAATAGACTTTTGATAAACGGATCAGCCAAATTATTCACTATAGGAATCTTACATACTACTACATCACCCCATTAAACAATGTCTCGTATCCATTGAACTAAAAAGCAATCGAGGCGGTCGACTAGGCACCGACAAGGCACTGGACGACAGGGGACCATCGAGAAAAGCTGTTAGACATCGGGCCTAAGCGGTCAATAGCCTAGGTGGCATTGTCTAGCGACTAGGTGGTAGGTGTAGGCGTAGACAAAAGGCGGCAGGAGGTGTAAGCGTTGATCGGAGAAGAAAGTTATTTAAAAAAAAAAACATCCAAAACGATGTCATTTTGAGTGCTTCTAAAATTTTAAATGCAGCCCAAAACGACGTCGTTTTGTGTGCTTTTAAAATTTTAAATGCAGCCTAAAACGACGTCATTTTGGGCCTTATAAGTTTTTAAGAAAAACGACTCGAGACACAAGACAGCAAGCAGATTACTTTCTTTCTTCTATCCTTGCTCTTCTCCTTCATTGCCGAAGATTGCCCTAATTATTTTCTTTCAAATAAATTCCACAAACTACATAATTTTCAAACTCTATCAATTACATTCTTCAACACAAGGTTAGTATTTTACTTATTAATCATTTTTTTTTTCAATTTTTTTACTATAATAAGTATGTATATTACATGTTTGATGAAATGCTTCATAGAGTTTTCAAATTTTTGCATTAATTTTATAATTGTACACATATCTTGACCGTTGACCTCGTTGACTACCGCCTAATTTTCTAGTCCCCGCCTAGGCCCCAGGCTGCCGCCCTAAGAGCGTCTAACACCTTTTAGAACACTACTCGTATTAGGTGGTACTTGCAGTCAATATGCTTCCAACTCTTACGACTTCGCAATTCCTTGGAATCAGCCACAGTCTCATTATTATCACAATAAAGTGTTATGAGTTTTTTCATTTCCAGGACTAATCCTAGTTCCTTCAAGAATTTATGGAGCCATACTGCCTCCTTAGTTGCTTCATAAGCTATTACATATTCAGTCTCCATGGTGGAGTTAGCAATACAAGATTACTTTATACTCATACGATGGTTGCTCCATTTAAAATAAAAACTAATCCTAAAATAGACTTTCTAGAATTTGGGTCAGATGAAAAATCTGAATCTGTGTGCCCTATAGGTGTGAGATTAACCCAAGAATATACAGGCATGTTGGGATTGTGGCTCGTTTCCTAATTCAAGTTGACTTCTACAAGACATGGAAAAAGTAGAAAGGAATAGGAAAATAGAGTTGTACAATAATAGGCGTCCTACTCCTATTAGGAATAAATAATCTCTGTATTGACCTATAAATATAGGGGTTGAGAATTAATTCTAGTATAAGAGAGATATAAGAGAGGACTAGACATAAAGGGTTAACATCCTTATAAAGATGTGGGAAGAGTGAAGAAAGAGATGTAAACGACACCAGGATGGAGCAGGTGAAACGGGGAATAGTTTCAGGGCTCT
>JANLJB010004066.1:5153-21564 GCA_026212285.1 Bursera cuneata
TTGTGTTTAGTCCTATCATTTATTTAAAAGGTCTGTTCTTTCACATTTGTAGACTCAGTTTTCCAGCAAGTTTTCAGCAGCCCAATTAAGATTCATTAATTAATGCCTTCTTTTAAGAAAGGAAATATATATGACTAGTAATAATATGACTAAGCAGCAAAAAGATTCCGTGGTCTAGCCATGGAATGGTATTCTGTCATTAAAAAGGAATTTCGAATCTCAGCTGCTGCAACAATTGGATCTGTGAGGATTACTGCGCTCGTGTTGATGGTAAGGGCCTATCACAAACATCCGACTAATTGATGAGAGTACGCGCATCTGAGCTCTCTTTTTTTTTTNTTTTTTTTTTCTTGCCTGCTGCACAGCCCTGCAATTCTGTAATTTACCGTCCAAACAAAGGGAAAACAACTACAACCCAAGTAAGTTTGTGGTATCATATTTATAATGGAGGGTACAACTGCAAGGAAATAACCATAAACATAAAAGCAGAACTACAATATTTACAATTAACACAAGATTACACCATTTCTCATTACTTGGGATCAAAACATATACATAAATCACCTAGAAGAACTAGAACAAGTTTGTGACACCTAATATGCTGAGATTTCTCTTGTTAACACAACTTGCTCTGAGGCTGCCTCCAGGTACAAAGGTTATGGGTTGCAAGATACATAAATAATAGGCAACCATGAAAGAAGCTCAATCCAAATGTAAAGTTCGAGTTTTTACACATCTTCGCTGCCTCTCTGATTGCCAGTTTTTAGAATGTTGAACTTGCAAAGAGGACAGGTAGCATTGATGTACAACCACTTGTCTAAGCAAGCACAATGGAAATGGTGACGGCAGGGAAGTTCACGGAGTTCAGCTTCATCATCATAAGCAGATAGGCAGATGCAGCACTCCTATCATTTTCATAAAACCATGAGCCAAAAATTCATCTAATCATTCAAGAAGAGGCATGAACATCTTCATTAACACCAAGACATTCAGCTGAATGTGTCAAAATGTGAAGGCAGGAGGTAAAACTCAATTTTACAAGGGAAGGAAAGGCTACCAAAAAACAAAAAAAATTCAATAATGACAGCTTCTGCTGTCAGCAACTGCATTATATAGTGCAATTAATAGTTGAGTCTGGAAGTCCAGAAATGAAATATTGAATGTGTTGTGTCCACTTATGGTGTTTGAGGTGCCAAGCTTCTATCAGAATCATGAGCAAATAACCTTGCTAAATCATGAATCTAAGATATGTCCAAGAACATTCTAAAACTATTCAAAATCTAACAAGGAACAAAAAACTGCACAAAGATACTTACCGCATCCTCACGAGAAAGAGCATGTCCAATGGATGTATCAGAGTCGCATTCAATCATTATCCCGCCAAAGGATTCTTGAGTCTCACCATTAACTTTCTCAAAATCACCTAACCTGCGGAATTTGTACTTTGGCAATCGATCAATCTCTTCTTCTGTGGCTCCTTCCTGTTACAGAGCAAAATTTAGGAAATCAGGAATGGACTACTAAAGAATGGCAAGTAGAAGGAGAAGTGAAGGGGACAACAGGACTGCATACAATGTTAATTTGCTGCCCATTAAGCAAACAAATGTAAGGAAGAGAAACAGTTAATCAGAAAAGCAATGGCCTCAACGGAACAATAATTTACGTACTAGCCACATACACATTCTACCTACAAATGGCTGGCATTCAGACCACATAACATCCATCTCAGCTCCAAGATCAGCAATATCCCCAAGAAGGTGTAATTTTAAATCATCCATGCACAAATACTCTTGCCAACCATAAAAATTCCAAGTCTTGAAAGCTACTACAAAGTGAAAGCATACAACAACCAAGAAATGCCAGATTTTAAAAAAGTTGAGTGGGGTGCTGAACTGATGTTTATAAAAGCAAATGAAGCAAAGTCATCTTGGAAACATGTCATCAACATCCCATGAACCAAAACCTTCTCCAGGATGCAGTGAAATGTTAAAAAAGCACACAAACGGATAATGCAGTAAAAGTCACAGCTATTAATTTGGCACAGTATAATACATTAGCTCATCAAACAATGATAATAATCATTACCAGTAAACAACAAATTCTGCCACTCTTTAACTTTAAACTTAAAACTTTAAAAATCAAGTTACATTATAGAACTAAATTAACCGCAGAATTCTTATATTACAAATTTATTCTCTTAATGTTTTGGCCTAAATATTCTTGAGAGCCATGGAGCTTTCTGCAGATCCACAATTATTGCAAATGGATTATTCATGTTAAATTTTTTGACTCTATATTAAAGGGACAGAGACAGTCAAAAACCAATCCAGTAGAAAGGTAACAAAAGGAGAATTGAACAGAGAAAACAACAAAAGAATGTGAAATGTTAAAGAATCGTAGTTAGTACCCGCTCCGACAACGCATACAGTATTCCAAGAATGCAAGGAAGACAGCAACAAACAGCAATTCCAATAAGACAAGCCACGGCAACACAGATCATAACAAAGACCACATCGAAAGCAAGGAACGTCACGCAAATCCTGCAAAACCAAAAAAAATAAAAAAGTAAAATAAAAAGATCCCTATAAGCCAAGAAAACAAGACAAAAATAGCTCAAAAACAAAGCATTTGAAGAATCTTGTATTTTTAAACCAACCAATAGAGCTGCGGTGAATAGCGTGTCAGAGTTTCACCACTCGCAGTTATCCAGTAAAATCCAATTATCCACCATAAAAATGAAAACATTGTATTTGCAGACTCCAAATTCTTCGCCAAACTGTATTTACACAAATAAAAAAATTAAACTTTCAACTAAAAAAGGAATTTAAAAAAAGAAAAAACTTTGTAAACTACCTGGTTTCATTTTCAGAGTGAAGCTGCTCTTCTTCATAATCTTCAGAATTACCATCATCTCTACCAGACCCAGAAAACGAATTACCAAAGAATTCATTTTCCCCTTCACGCCTTCTTTTACACTCCAAAAACACGCACAAAACGTGAAACAAACATTGCAAAGCGTACCCAGCAATCCACAGCCTCAGCGGCACTTCAGGCCTCTCTTGTACACTTAGCCCCAACACCACAACAGCGATTACTACGAACGCCAAATTCCACAGAACGTCAAGGACGATAATGGGCTTCGAATAGGCCCAGTCACTCTGACGCTCTTCGAGCTGCTCCGCCGCCGATTCCCTCACGCGCACGGACGGCTCCCGCAGCATCAAGCGGCGGCCGCTAGCGCGTCTGAGGAGACGCGCCGCGATCCCACTTAGAGGGGGCGGCGGACGGCGGAGGAGGCGGCGGCTGCGGATGAGGTGGTCGGGAATCGAGTGGTTTATGAAGGGCGAGGCGTCCACCGTGTCCGGCGGTGAGCTTGGGGAGTGCATTTATGAGGAGTTGAATTGAAAGATTGAAGAAGTGAATGAAATTACTAAAAGTTGATTTGGGCTTTGCCTGAAAAGGTTATTTTGGTTTCGAATTTTGGTGGGTTATTTTCAATTTCGAAATTTGAAGTGGAGTGGTGGCTGGTGGCTGTGGCTGAGAGAGAGAGAGAGACGATGAGGTTGAGGATGAAATTAATAATTTAAATGAATTCAAGGCAGAAAGTTACAAAAATAGCGGGTAGGCATCTCCAACAATTTAATGTTTCCCCGGACCCCACCCACCAGTTACCTGTTTATTACACAATTTTTCTTTTTAATTTTAACATTTTATTTTATTTTTATTTTTTTTTAAATTAGGCATGTTAGTTAGTTATGTTAATCAGTTGATGATATCTCCATGTTTGCTTTAACTTTTAAAATAAATAAATTATAATAATTTCAGAATAAATGTTTCTCAATAATTCCACTGTGATTGCATATTGAAACAACTATAAATTGTCATCTTAATCTACATATGCAATGGGATTATCAAAATTGAGAAATGACAAGTGCAATATTAGTATTGATTATAATATTCAATTATTATGAACTTTTTTCATTATATCTTTTTATATTATGAAACATTATTATTTTTCTAAAAAAACATAATGTTTTTTAAATCTCATCCTATGTAGCATTCACTAAATGAAAGGAACAAACATGACTTACAGAGCAATAGACTGTTTATAATGCACAAAATTTATAAAATGATGCAATTAATTACCCATATAATAAATAATATCGGTAATAAGATTTTTATTTTTATATTTTTAGTTTTTTTTTAAAGAAATATCGATATTTTCTAAAAATAAGTTCAATGCAAATACTGTTGAGGTATCATTTCACTAAAAAGAAGCCTAGGACAAAACTCAAAACGAGGAAAGGCCAATGCGGGAGCAGGTGTCTAAACATTTGGGACGAGCGGAAGTAGTTTGAGTAAACAAGAAAAGAGGCTGGGTGTGAACGGGTGACTGTTGAGGTGAAAACCGGAAACAGAAGCGAAAGTGCCAAAAACATCTGCAACAGCCAACAGACACACACGCGGTAACAGCTGCCGTCGGATTGGGTGATAAATAGCTGTAATCAACACGTGTTTTCAGATGTGACCAACGAGTTCCCGCCAAGTTGCTTCAAAACTAAGGCCTTCATGTGATTGTATTTCTCTTGTGACTGAATTCATTTCACCAACACTACGGTCGCGAGAACAGGGGAAGGGACCCAGTAAGCCAACGTTTTTGGATGTTATCGTTTTTTGATATTTTGTGATAACCCGCCAAAGAGAAAGAAGCGGTTATGTTCAAATTGAATTTCAAACTTCTTAAGTTTTCATATCAGCGTCAAATCAAGCACTTGAAATTGGCGCGTTCTGTGCACGAGGTTGTTACTTCCTTTCATTCTAAGTTTGGTTTGAATCAACTCTTGAAAGATTTGTCTAAATCGGGGGAAATCGATGGAGCACGAGAATTGTTTGATAGAACGTCTGACAGAGACGAGTTTACGTGGAACACGATGATAGCGGCTTACGCCAATTCGGGAAGATTAACTGAAGCTAAACAACTGTTTAATGAGACCCCGTTAAAAAATTCTATTACTTGGTCTTCACTTATTTCTGGGTATTGTAAATTTGGATTTGAGATTGAAGCGTTTGAGTTATTTTGGGAAATGCAGATTGAGGGACAGAGGCCTAGCCAGTACACGTTGGGGAGTGTTCTTAGGTTGTGTTCTTCAATGGGTTTGCTCCAAAGAGGAGAAATGATTCATGGGTATGCCACAAAGACTTGTTTTGATTTGAATGTTTTTGTTGTAACTGGTCTTGTTGACATGTATGCAAAGTGCAAGTGCATTTTGGAAGCTGAGTATCTATTTGAAATGATCCCTGATGGGAAAAACCATGTGACCTGGACTACAATGGTATCTGGGTATTCACAAAACGGATATGGGTTGAAAGCAATTGAGTGTTTTCGAGACATGAGAGCTCAAGCAGTTGAGTCTAATCAATACACTTTCCCTAGTATATTGACAGCTTGTGCGGCTGTTTCAGCATGTAATTTTGGGGCACAGGTGCATGGTTGTATAGTCAGGAGCGGTTTTGGAGCTAATGTTTATGTTCAAAGTGCAATGGTAGATATGTATGCAAAATGCAATGATTTGAATAGTGCGAGGAAACTATTAGAAAGTATGGAGGTTGATGACGTGGTTTCTTGGAACTCCATGATAGTGGGGTGTGTGAGGCAGAGGTTCCAAGAGGAAGCTCTGTCTTTATTCAAGAAAATGCATGCAAGAGAAATGAAGATTGATGATTTCACATACCCTTCTGTTTTAAACTGTTTTGCTTCCACCATGGATATACATAATGCAGTATCTGTCCATTGTTTGATTGTGAAAACTGGATTTGAGGGTTACAAGCCTGTGAAAAATGCTCTTGTCGACATGTATGCTAAATTGGGAAGCTTAGATTGTGCATTTATGGTATTTAACGATATGGAAGACAAGGATGTGATCTCATGGACATCCTTGGTCACAGGATATGCACACAATGGCTCTTACGAGGAAGCCCTCAAATGCTTTCGTGACATGAGAATCTCAGGCATTTGTTCTGACCAAATTGTTGTTTCCAGCATTCTGAGTTCCTGTGCGGAACTGACAGTTTTGGAATTTGGAAGACAAGTTCATGCAAACTTTCTTAAAAATGGCCTTGGATCTTCTGTATCGGTGGATAATTCCCTTGTTATGATGTATGCAAAGTGTGGATGTATAGAAGATGCTAATAGTGTATTTGACTCTATGCAAGCCCGGGATGTTATTACTTGGACAGCTCTTATAGTTGGTTATGCACAAAATGGAAGAGGAAAGGACTCCTTACAATTTTATGATCAGATGCTTGCTAGTGGCACAAAGCCAGACTACATTACTTTTATTGGCTTACTATTCGCTTGCAGCCATGCTGGCCTTATGGAAAATGCACGCCACTATTTTGAATCAATGGATAAGATTTATGGTATCAAACCAGGCCCCGAACATTATGCCTGTATGATTGATCTTTTGGGCCGCTCGGGTAAACTCATTGAAGCTAAGGAATTACTAGATCAAATGATAGTAGAACCAGATGCAACTGTATGGAAGGCACTCCTCTCTGCGTGTAGAGTACATAAGAACTTGGAATTGGGAGAGAGAGCAGCAAAGAACCTGTTTCAATTAGAACCCACGAATTCTGTGCCTTATGTGCTGTTATCTAACATGTATTCTGCAGTTGGTAAATGGGATGATGCTGCAAGAATTCGAAAACTGATGAAATCAAGAGGGATAAATAAGGAACCTGGCTGTAGTTGGACTGAAATGAACAGCCAAGTGCACACCTTCGTGTCTGAAGATAGAAGCCATCCAATGACGACTGACATTTATTCTAAGATTGATGAAACGATGCTATTGATCAAGGAAGCTGGTTATACGGCAGACATGAATTTTGCACTTCATGACATGGACGAAGAAGGTAAAGAGCTTAGTCTGGCTTATCACAGTGAAAAGTTGGCCGTTGCTTTTGGACTTCTCACTTCACCATCTGGAGCACCCATTCGCATTTTTAAGAATCTCCGGGTTTGTGGTGATTGCCATGCTGCTATGAAGTACATATCAGGAGTTTATGCTCGGCACATAATCTTGAGGGATTCAAACCGTTTTCATCATTTCAGAGAAGGAAAATGTTCTTGTGGAGACTATTGGTAAAGAATCCATTTTCTTCTGAATTTGTTCCTTGAAGGAACACCAAAAGAATGGGTGGCTCTATATGGTTTTTGGAAGTATTTCTTCTCGTGCCACTGCCCTTTTTCCAAGGTTTGTTAAGATTTTATTATTATTGTTTTGTTTATGGTCCATGCCTATCCTATTGGGCCAAACTAATCGACTCGCTCTTGGTGTCAACAGGATTTGCCGCGGGAAAGTCCCTTAAGTAATGGATAAGCATTCGACAATGAACATTGGTTTACCAGGTTACGTAAAACTCCGTAACTGTTGTAGACGTTGATAAGCATTCGTCAATGATACAATTGGGTGCCCAACTGTTGTAGGCTTTAACGTGAATTATTTTGATTTTTAATACATGGAAAGTCGCAAGGAATTGTCACAATGTCGCCTGGTAATGAGGTCGTCTTGTCAACCGTTTGCGTTTTTATGCGAAGTTTCCATGTAAGAACTGGGATCCATAAAGAAAATTGACAAGTTTAAGAATTGAAATCAAAGCAGAAAGAAGAATTACTATTATTATTCTTGTCATTATTTTAAGTTCGCGCATGTCATACGATGTGCACCAGGCAAGATTGTTATCATTGTGTTTTCACGGTCTCACCTAGACAGCTAAGTGACCATGAAGCACAGGATTGGTGAACGTACCACAAAATTACTTGGAAATTTCGAATCATTGTTTCAAGAGAGCAGGAAAATTATACACTGAGAGAGACGGTCCTAATTCATGTACTTGAATCTTGGTTTCATACCATTCAGTTAGGTGGATAAAAATGAAAACTATATATGACAACAAATCTGTAATTAACTCATCTTTCACAATTGTGAAATATAACACATCAAATTGTTCATAAATAAAATGTCAAACCTGCTTGCCCAGTAATCCCATTCCATTCACATCACAATTCCTTCACCTGATTTGATTTCATCAAAAAATCATTGACCAGCCTCCCACCCACCAACTTAGCAACTAATCCATCACGAGCCGGAGGGTAAACATGGTGTCGGCAGCCACTGGACTAATGCCTGTGGTGCTCGATGGCTTCTATGGCAACTAAATATCAAAAAAACTGATTTAGGTTGCCTACAGATGTAAACATCCAAGTCATCAATATCATTTCTTCGCATGCTACGGAATGAGACGCTGACGCAGTTCGGTAGATACACCGGCCAATTCTGCAGGGATATTTATACAAGAAATCATTAAATTAAAAAAAAAAAAAAAAAAATCCAACATGTTGTGAAAAACAAACATCAAACTACCTTGGGCTGTGAAATTAAAAAGAGGAGGAAGAGGTCGGCCACTAGGCAAACATGCATTTGGTTCTCTCAGATTGTCAAAGAATGGGTGTGCACATGCCTCCAGCTAAGCAAAGACATAATTATATTCAGTAAACTCATAATCAGCAAAGAACTCATACAATCCCCTATGAGGGTAGAAAATAAAAAGCAATTCCATTTCAACTTCTTTAGGGCGGTGTCAGTGTGTGTTTTGTCCACAATAATGAATTATAGGGACTCATTTAAAGAAATATGATATTCTTACTGCGGTGCAACGTAGATTTGGTGAATACTGGAGTAACCTTGACACAAGATCGACTGCTTCAGGAGGCATTCGCTTGTTAAATATCTGAAAATCATAAATTCAATAAACAATCTGTGGTCGCAGAAGGTGAAAATATAAAATAGATGTAGTAAACAGAAGATACAAATTCTCCCGATATGTTTGACACACCTTGTGCCAGGGATGAGCTTTGATTTGGGGAAACTTAAATTCAGTGTAATTTGGATTCATGCACTTGATTTCTTCTCTAGTCGGTGTACCCAGAATCTGATAGGATACAGCAAAGACAGAGGGAGGGGGTTCAAATTACTGAGAAAATGAAATGTGTAAAAAATAGAACTAGAACAATTGAATTTAAGAGAATACCCAGAGTATACCTTAATGATTTCCACCAGTTGATCAACTCCACTTTCCCCTGGAAACAGTGGCTGCAGATGATACAACAAGCAGTAGACATCAGAACTGGCTGCATTTGTCTCGTCTCAAAATAATACATATATCAGAACTTTATGGATTCAAAAAATGCATAGGCCCAATTATATAATGCTTGACCAAAGGAACTCGGAAGCAGGCAGATAAAATTGGACGATAAATCACTTTTATTTAAAGGAGATTACATAAAATTTCAGACTGTTAAGTGTCTAAGATCTCTATTTATAAAAGCTCATAACTATCAAGGTCTAAGTGACAACACATCGCTTTCATGATAACCAATTCAACATTGAACATGATGTAAAAATCCACTCTGCACACTTCACAACTACAAAAACTGTGAAATTACAGAACAAAATAAATAGTTCCAGATAAGAATAGAGGGAATAAAATGAAGAGGACCAAGAATATAACATCCCAACCACACAGGCAGAGGTGAGGTAAAGCAAAACATTTCATCAGCTTATTTGATTAAAAAAAAAAAAAAAAAAGACACCAAGGCATATATAATACACCCACCTGTCCAAGAAGAAGCTCAGCCAAGACACAACCAACAGACCATATATCAATTGCAGTTGTGTATTCTGTAGCCCCAAATATAAGTTCTGGGGCCCTATAATATCTTGAGCATATGTACGAAATGTTGGGTTCACCTGGCACCTAAAGACATGAAAGTGAATCTGATAAGTTTCTATGTATTTTTTGCAGTCAATTTTCCACAAAAGACAAACATACCAACATCTTGGCACTTCCAAAATCACATATCTTTAGCTGGTGTGTGTGGGGATTGACCTGCAAATCACAGTAAAACCTCAACTTAAATATTTTTCAACAGTTGAAAAGCATTAATTATTAAAAAGCTACAATATCAAAATGCAATCTAGTTAATACTCATGAATTCTATTTCTATATACATTTAGAGAGAGAGAAAGTACATCAATGATGATATCAGTAATGATGATCGTTAAGGAGCTTACTACCAAAACCCTTTTCTTTCATGGAAATAACCATCAAGTCTATTGTTCACTCCCTAAAAGAGAATAATTGGCCTATGCCCAAATATCTTCAATGGCCAATTAACAGATTCCAAAAACAGCAAATCAACTAAAGCAACCTCCATAATATGACATTAGAACATAATCCTCCAATCTGCAGATTTGATAGCTCATTTATTTTTTAATATGATAATCCACAAGCTAAAAACTGAATGAAAACCTTACCAGTAAATTCTGCGGCTTAATATCACGATGACACACCCCAACAACGTTATGTAAGTAATTTAGTGCACGACAAATCTACAAAAAGAAAACATATAGCTTATCAGAATTTGCACAATTGTGACACCTCAAGTTGCCAAGTAATAATCTAATATACTCATCACCGAATCTCAAAATCCACCAACAAACTGACAACAGCACAGTTTCAAGGTTAACCTGGTAGGTATACAACTGCACATATATAACGGGCACATGTTGGTTCATTCTGCTATAGTGCTTTGAAACTCGGTAGACAGTTTCAGATATATACTCCAAGACAAGGTTAAGATACAGCTCATCTTTCTCAGTAGTTGAAAAGAAACAGTGCTTCAGTGGAACAACATTTGGGTGGTCAAGTAAACGCATAATCTGGAGTTCTCTGTTCTTGTATCTCTTATCCTGCAGCACCTTCTTTATTGCAACTAAATCTCCTGTTTCCACACACTTGGCCTGCAGCATAAATGTGAAACATGAGAATAACTAAGATGTCCTAAAACTTAGGCTCATATCCAATCTAGATATATTGATCAATGACAAAGAATTCAGATTACCTGAAAGACAACACCAAAGGAACCGGTACCAACCACACGCTCTGCCTTATACGAAATTGTCTGGAAGCCAAGTATGAATAACTTGTTAGAAGCTTTGTTCAGAATCCAAAACACAAATACAATAACCATTAAAACGTGGCCAACAGTAAAGTCAGCTCATGAAATTATACAATCCCAAGCCCAGAATTGGATCATAAAATTAGACAATGAGAACTCTATTCATATTTTAAATCTACAAGGAAATGAAGAAAAGACACAATCAAAAGTCAGATTATGAAATTCAACAAAAAACCAGTATTGAAATCACCTGCTTTGGTTGTCCATTTCGACCACCTACAGTAGTAGCAATTATCTGACCAGCTTCAGTTCCATTACCACTCACAACAGTCGGTTCCATATCCTGCAGCATGCCAAAGAGCAACAGTAATTTAATAACTAACTACCAAGCAGAAATTTCAGACTGCAGCTAATTCATTCCCTCAATTCCTAATCCATGATGAGACTTGCCAACAAGCCCTTTTCATGAGTGAAGAGATTGTAGTCTCGTTACCTTATCATCAACATAGTTGAAAGTTTTATCATCTCTTATTCTCATCTCATGCATCTCTTTAGGTAACTGATCATAACGTGATCTTTCTGTTCCAGCAACTGTGGATGTATTTGATGTGCTTGCAACAGGCTCCAGAGATGTAGAAGCCATATGCTGTTCTATACTAGTGGCACTTCTCTCAACTGACTTTGCCTCCCCATCCACCACCAGTTCTTTATCAACCTTTACCCTCTTTATGCCAGAATCGCCACCCTGTATGAAAAGAATAAATAAATTTTTGCAGAAGAAACTATTATACGAAATTTAAAGCCAATCATACCCCCATAGGTGTTATGGCCTCTTTTATATCACAATTATTTATTAATCAAAACCATAAGTCAAAGCAATAACAACCAAAAAATAAGGAAACCATAAAAAGCACGCAAGCATAGATCGATGCCAAGCCCATTACTAAGTGTGTGAGTTACAACTTGCAAGCAACTGAACCCGACCAAACCATGCTTGGTTGATTGAAGGAAATATTTGAGACCAATGCTTGGAAACTTGCCTCTAAGACAAACTTAAAAAACATAAAAAATGAAATTAAAAAAGAAAGCAAAAAGAGACTACAATGTTGCATTGCATCCAGGAAGGAGTGTGCTATGTTATTTCGAGGTTGCACCTTGTTTGATACTGCATTGGGCAAAAAATATGGCATTTTAAGATTAAAATGTTATTATTCGAAATTTTTTCTTTTTTTCTTCTTTTCTTGACAGCAAATCAATGATAAGATAACAAGGTCAACGTCACAAAAAGGACAGAGCAACTTAGGTGGATATACTGAACTCCCTTCTTTTCATTTCTCCATCTTATCGCTACTAGAACATCAACATGCCTACACTTTTGTTTATAACAGGAAAACAGGTTAAAAGATAGTATTAGACATTCTTAGGAAAGAATCAACAATGCTGATTTGACCTATCACTGACCGCAACAACAACGCTCTTCAGAGAAGCCAACCGCTAAACTACAGCTTACCATCAACCGCCCCAGAAACTAATAATCTAATCTTAAATTCTTTTTTTATATTAATATTACAATTAATTATTAAACCACCCCAGAACGTAATATAACCACACACACACACACACACACAAAAAAGGACCTATTCACAAACAAGAATGCAATTCCATATTCCATGACACATCAGAAGAATCCCAGCTAAACCATTAATTATCGTATAATCCTAACCAAATCTGAAAAATAAATAAATAAATGATTGTCAATGTTCATCAACCAAACAAATAAATCAATTTCGGATTTCAGACAATATGCAACATGTAACGCACAAGCTATCATAAATAGCGAACAATTTCAAACTAAAAGTCATTAAATTTAAAAATAAAAAATAAAAGTATAATATTTATCTTCGCCAAGAATCATCTGAAAATGCATAGTTTTCTCACATGAATCTCCTAAAAATATAAAAATTAAAAACATAATCAACAAAGAACAAAAGAAAAAGAAATTCAAACCGAATCCTAAAACACGGCAAGAAATGAGGAAAAAAAAAAAAGAACTTACAGGATCGGAAGAAACAGAAGTTCGACCAGAAGCAATGCTCTTCAGCCGACGCATCACGTTCATGGTTGTCGAAAACAAACCCTAATCTCTTCCCCTCGAGAAAAATAAATTCGCTTCACAAGAAGAAGAGAGAGAGTGTCAAAATTCTCTCTCTTCCTCCGCGTTGAAAAATGGAACTCAAAATTTAAAACGGAAAAAAGAAAAATAATCCAAATCTCCCACCATCTCTCACTAAATTTTCTCTCGCGCTAAATAGTAAAATATAATTTTGGCTCTGCAATGGCTCCAGGTGTCTTTTTGGTTTGGATTTTTCGTGGTCAAAGCTCGACCAAAGCCAATCATTCCTGCCTTATTTTTTGTACTTTAGTCAAACACTAATTCTTGACCGTTAATTAGTAATTATAGTGATCGGACGGCCAGTATTTCAGGATTTTTTGAATGGTTTGGACAGTGGGGTTATGCGGTATTACGAAATTAACCTCCAGTTTTGTAGAAATTTTCGAGGAAGGGATTTTCAGACAAAGCTTTATTCCAACGGAATATTCTCAAATTTGACCAGTCATTACGGTTCTGTTCGCGGTTAAGTAAAACTAGGAAGGGATATAACAATTTCATTAAATGATTATTTAATTTAATAATAAATTAGAAAGAGATAGTCTTGAAAACTATTTATTATAAAAAAAATATATTAATAAATTACAACCGACTGATAAGTAAACAAATACACATACAAGAAATACAACCAAGATTTTTCCCAAATGGTAGACGAAAGAAGGGATCCAGTCTAACAACCCAATAGGCCTGTAGAGAGAAAAACGATGCAGTGGTATGAATGATGCTCATCCATGGCGATGGGACCATGCCCACTTACGTCTGAAAGTAAAGCTAAAAGTAGAAGTAGACGTGGATGGAAGCGAAGGAAAGTTTAATATTAGGGGTAACATGCACGTGAAGTTGTAGAGTTGTTCTACTTATAAGTAGAAAGGAGAAAAACGTACTATTTCTGCATCTGCTCTGCATAAAATCTTAGACCCCTCACGCAAGTGTATACATTATTGTACTTCTTAATGTAAGCTTCAAGAGAGACTGTCCATGTCGCTGTTCTAAAGCTGCACAAGTGCTCACTCTGAACTGTGTGGTCATTTCAATATTCGATGACATTTATGGTGAATGAAATTATTTCTGAAAAAAAATATATTATTGTACCTTCCCTAGTCAAAGGAGCATCACCTGATTAAGCATGAAGATAAGGATGATTATCCATCGCGTTCTTGGACTGGGCCTACACTGACATGGGTCACACTCTGTCTTCTATGTTTGGATATGACGGACTGGGCCAATTTTGGGCTGCGTGTTCGAAATGGCCCAGACGTAGGAGAAGATCTTGTATCCAAGTCCAATGTTCTATATTGGAATGTTTGGAAGTGTCACCAACTAATGAAATATAGCCTTTGAAGGAAAATTTTGAAAAATTTAGTAGTGAAGTTGTCTTCAATTTTATGTATATAATTAATTAGGTAGTTTCATATGATAAAAACAGATTGATTAATGGGGTGATGAAAGGTCTCTCGAGAAATTAGGGGGGAAAAAAAAGATTTCAGAGAGCCGTTTCATTGTGGGGTATTCAAGATTTCAGATGACCTTTCAAAGATGATCTTTTTAGAACTACACAATGAGAACTTGAGTTATTCTCTGTTTGAACAAATTTCAGAATTGAAAAATGGAGTTGGTAATATATGTGATAGTCAAACAACGTGATTCTCCAATAGTCTTGCAATGCTGTGAGTGAATAAGTGATAGAACAAATGGCACGTTGGTTGATGAAGACTTGGTGGTTTCTGAGTTTGACTTTAAACGTTTCATATGAATGCCCAAAGAGTCAAACAGAAACTCTTCTATCAAAAGAAAACTACTCCTCATCTTCTCCATTTCTATAAATCTTCTTAATGATGATAAGGATTACATTTAGCGAGGAACATGCAATTGTGCAAATGGAAGTTTATTTATTATTGATAAATCATAAAAACTAAAAATAATTAATGATGTTAATCATGAGACTGAAGTTTTGTTATTAAATAAATCCTTGGACGTACGTGCTTAATTGTCAGTTGCTAATTAAAGCCTAAATTTGTTGGCACGATAACCCAAAAGGCGGAGCCCAAGAGCATCTTTGCGTAGCATCAGGAGGTGTCACTTCTTCTGCTCCACACAAATTAATTGACTCTGATGAGTTCGTTCCAGGTTTTGTATAGAAAGAGAGAGGAGATACAGCTACAAAGCATAAGCTTGAAAACCAGAGATAATATTCTTTGTACTATACTATGTAAGTTGATGATGTTCTGTCTCTGGATAGGATAGGGAGAAGTATAAAAGCTTTGCAGTTTTGCACGATAAAAGGGTAGAATAGTTTGGCTTCTTTATTTCCAAGAAAGAAGATATTACTCTGCTTAGCAATGATCCTCCTCCTCCTACTGTGATCATTTAATGCACCCAAGTTATCTATCGTCTTATTTAATATCTCACCCACCAACCTCTCTCGGTTTTCTATAATTCAAAGCTCAAAGGCTGCTTTTATTATACATAACACCCGGCAACAATCAAGGCATTAAATGTTTCACAAAGCCTTTCAAAGAGAATTTCAATCCCATGTATCTCCTCGTATGCATTTCTTGCCAACTGTTCACTCTGTCTTTCTGACCTTGAAAAATCATTTCTTATCTCAATTAAGAAAAAAAAAAAAACCCTTTTCAACATTGATCGAAGACTGAGGATGGTCTCTATCACCCATCGGAAAATAAAAAACTACAGAAAATGAAGTATAAATACAAAATTAATTCAACAAATTGACAGATATTTTTGTTGTTTAATAATAGAAATTGGTAGTTTAAGAGTCTAAAAAAAGTTAACGAATACGAAAAACTGAAAACCAATATATATTATATATATTGATCTATTGATTTTTATTTTATAAATTTACAGGTAGAACTGAAACTTTGAATCTTGACTGGCCTTGCTCTGCAAACGAGTTTAGGGTGTAGATCGGGCTAGAGACTAAAGTTGGGTGCGTAGAAAAGCTTGGGACAACTGCGGATCAAAGCATGCATTGTCAACTATCGCCAATTGGGAAGGTACAATGATTTGGTATTGTTTACTGTTGAGGCGTTTGAGAATTATAATTGCAGAATCCATCCACGTCAAAACTTTCGGTATTAATACCAGTAAGTGCACATTGACTTTTGGCCCTGAAAACTTAAAGATTTACGTGAAAGCGATTACAGATAATATAAAATAATACACAAATCATATCGAAGACTGTCCCGTCGCATGAGTTCATA
>JANLJB010004066.1:22712-53377 GCA_026212285.1 Bursera cuneata
GGTAGTTAGTGAAAGTTTTTTACCCTTCCCTTCCCATTCGATGTATAATTGTTAGTGGGAAAATGTTTCCTCCTGTCAACACTCAACACACAACAGCCGTCCTATTCAATTATTAGAATAGTGTTTTCAATTACCGGTCATACAGGCTACGCTATGCCACGCCACGCCAACTCTACACCATAGAGTTATGAATTAGACGGTTAAATCTCAATCAAATATTGTTCAAATTCATTAACATTTAACCAAAAAAATTGGTCTATTTTTTAAGTTTTACAGTAAATATTTATAAGATAGTAGATTTCACTGTAATCAATGATTTTTGTAATGCAAAATATAGTTTAAAAATGATTTAATGACTTTTATAATAAAAATATATAAATTTTTATATATTAATACGTGCTCTTAAAATACATAATAATATTATATATAATAAATTTTATAAATTTTGTTTGTAAAATAATTCGTACGATAGATAGTGGGCCACTAATAATTTGGTAAACAGTCGAGGGAGATCAGTTTACAATATCATCGTAATCATCTTGATGGAGTTTGAAAGGGGGGCAATAAGAGATGGAACCCACATGCATGTGATAGGTAGGGGGTGAGGCCGCTGAGCCACACTACACACAAGCACTTTTTTTTTTTTTTTTTTTTGAAGATCCAAAAAAANGTGATAGGTAGGGGGTGAGGCCGCTGAGCCACACTACACACAAGCACTTTTTTTTTTTTTTTTTTTTTTGAAGATCCAAAAAAATAATGATATCAATATATAAGGCCCAACTGCCGTTCCCTCTTTCGGATAGCATTTCATTATCTTGACTTTAATACCTTCGTCCTCACCTACTTGTATCCAAATATCTGTGACCCTCACGTGTTCCTTCCTGTGCTTTGTATTTGTATTCAGACACTGAAGCCCTCTTTCATGCCCCACCTTCACCTCTCTCTCTGGCTACCTCCACAATTACAGTTCAATACATTTGCTGTAATAATTTTGAACGATTTTATATCTGTCTCTCGCTTTGTCATGTACCTTTTAATGAACAAAATATTGCGGAATCAAAAGTGACTCTACTTTACGGTCAGATGAATGAACTGTCCGGGCTGGTATGAGAGTTGGCTTGACCGTCCTACCTATGGCCGAATATTTCCGAGATGTTCACTCAATTTCCCTCCCCTGCCCACCCCTCCCCATCTATATGCATATAATGCAAATAAAATGGAGCTTTGCACATAACCCTGTTTCGACCATGACAATACTATACTGTATTTTCCAGAGAACATCATTGATGTTCGATAGCTTCAAATTAAGGTGGCAAGTTTAGTTTACTCGAAATGTATATGTATATCTCGTGATAACATGCGTTCTACTACTTTCGTTATATATATAGATATAGACAAGATCTGAAAAGCCCTTTTATCGAATATTGCATGCGTGTAGTTGTAACTTATGCTTAGATACGTTTTCTTGCTCATCACCTAAGACGGATTACACACTGAAGACCCATCGAAAATCCATCTGGGTGTGTCTTTTTTTCAACGAAGGATTCCATGTTTTATTAATCTTCTGCTATCATATTCATATTATTTATAGGAATTCCTATCTAGTTAGCTCCGAAAACTATAAGTTGACTAGGAAAATATAATTTGAGGGAGACTCAGTAACTATCGGTAGTACCATTAATTGTACGTACATTATTTATGATAAACCCTTTTTCTCTCACGTAGAGCCTGAGCTGCATCTTCCTCTAAAGTATGATCTATTATGAAGTTAAGTTGGTCAAATTTATGAATGAAAACAGACGAAATTGTTTCCATTATATCAGCAAACATATATGCCTAAACACTGCAATGGATATTATCTATTTCCCTTCTTGTTGAGTAAAAATTAGTGAGAAATTGATGAATAGATTTTGCTAATAACAACAAAGTGAGAAGCAAACAAAAGGGTTGCACCCATCAAGATAGAAAAAGGTTTAGCTCAGACCCACAAAACAGTCCATGGATAGATCCAAGTTACGCATCCAATATAATTATAGCACGGCAACACACCAAAGCAAAATCCAAAACTTCATCATATCAACAAAAAAAACTTAGTTACTGTCAGAGTGTAGCTAGCTCTTTCAAACACAACTCCGAACGGCGTGTCGTGTCACCAAAGCATTGGCTTCTGTACGTAACCTAACCTCACCTCAGAGACAAAGCCAAATCCTCAGCATTAAATGAAAGCAACGCTGCCCAACCAGCATCTGCTCTCTCATTTAATGCCTTACATAACCTCCAACCAGATCCATTTTTCCCACTAACACTCTCACTCGTTGGCGCGTACACGATTTTTAGTATAATTGCTTGGTATTGATTACTTAAGACAAATTTAAAGACTTGTTTCGTAAAACGAATACTAGATTTGCTTCAACAACCAAACAGAAGTTAACATCATATATATGACATGTCATTACAAGAGGTGCACCAAAATATTAAAGCCAAATTTAAACCTCAAAAAAAAAAAAGGATTAAATTAAATACCAGAAACCACTGTTTAATTTAAACTTTTTTTTGCCCATTTTGTCTAATACTTGAGCCAACTCAGGGGTCAACCTGAGTCAATACCCGAACCACCACCCATGCCTTGTATTAAGAAGAGACTGGTCATGTCCTTACAGCCATGCAAGGAGTTTCCGCAGCGCGGTTCGTTCTTGACTCAACACCCCCCACCACGCACACAGTGATCATATCACTCAAACACACCAACCAAGCCCTCTCATCCTCTTTTTTTCAAAACACACCACAACCTGTCATTAACTACAACTCATGTCATGTTAAACGTAAAAGCTAATAGCTAACTCCATGACCACGTGATTTCTCACTCTGATCACGTCAGCTTTCACATTGAAGAGCGGCCTTGATCTTCTGAACAGTGCATGAGATAAGATTGTTGACCGTCTCCACCGACTCAACAGTGAGCTTGGCCGTAGGCAGACTATTCACCAAGATTTGGAAAGCTACAGTCAAAAGCGACCCACTCACCCTGGGTGAACCAGCATTATTTCCATTGCCACTTGTAGGTCCACCACTCCCCATGGGCCCACGTGAACCTGGACCATCTGGGACGATAGCAAATCCAGAGGGTAGCAGAGCCACGTAAGCAGAATCACCACCGTTCATGACGACGTGCATGGCCGGAATGTCAACGGGCGCGTACACCACGAGGGACCCAGCCGCGTCTATACATGTCTCCTGCAGAATCAGCATACAGCTCTGGTTTGTGTTCATAGCCTGAAAAAGAAGAGATCAACGTTTAGCCCCTGGTTTTCTGAAACAATTACAAGAATTGCCATATTAACCAAGAAAATTTTTACAGCGTTGGTGAGTCAAAGCCTCTTAAACAGAAGCCGAGTCTGTGGATGTTTCTATCTATCTATCAAAACGATGAGATCAGAAGTCTCAATAAAGCTTGCAAGTGTCCTATATTTTGACTTTTTAAAGCTTACAAAAAAAAGCTTCATCTGCGTCTGCAATCAAACTGTCTTTATAGATACTTCCAAATTCACAACTCCGTCCTTTCAAATTCACCTTTTTTCTCATCATGACAAACAAATAATAACAATAATATATCGTCAATCCTCATTGGCGTTATATTAAAGTCACATTTTCCTAGTACCCATTTTATTTCTTGTAACAAAAATCATATGCTTTCTCTCTCTCTCTCTCTCTCTCTCTATATATATATATATATATATATATAAAATTAGATTATAATAGACGAGTTTAGAGTTAGCGATGATTACGCTAGCACGTAGAAGGGAGACGCAGTTGCCGTGATCTTGACCCTTGGCAATATGAGCCATCTCTTGCATGGGTCCACCGTTAGAGAGGATGTCCCACTCGCTTCTGAGGCGTTCATCACGTAGAAAATCAAAGAGCCTCTGCGGAGAGACAGGCAACCAAACGGAAGTGGCAGCGCTCAATACAATGCCGGGTGGCTCACCAGGATCATCAACGCTCTTCCTAGTCATAACCCTAACATCTTCATCCACATTACCAGCATTAAGTTTATTCCATTTGTGAACCGTCGAAGCACAGACCCCAGCGCAGAAATTATCAGTCATCCTTTGGGCTAGCTTTAACATACTTCGTCGCCCACTTGCAGTTATCGCAGCTACATTAATTAACATTAAAATGGTCCATCAAGATCAAATATTTTGATAAAAGGAATGATAATGAATGAATAACTTCTCGGAGTATAATTATGAATATGATATTAGTAGATCAGATACCCGTGTGATCTCTGGCAGAGACAGTGGAGGACATGAGAATCGCAAGGCATTCACATTGTCTTTGAAGGGTAGCAACCCAACGTTGGGCACCGAATCCCATGCCTGAGCATATCAAGGGCTTGTAGAGCTGGTGAACTTGGCTCTCATCGTAGTCTGCATGCTCAACCCATGTGACCTGCATGCGTTTTTTAATTGTCACTTACCATAATACATAATTCAATTAAGAAAATATTAATAATAATAAGCGAGATGCACTATCATTTCGTAGTTAAAACAAATTTTTCTTTATTGACTAAAGACTTTTGCTTATTATTTTACTTAAAAATTAGAATTCTTCTTCTGATCAAGATCTAATTACATCATGGGAGACAAATTCGTCGGTCAAACTTAGAATATAAACAAAGAGGGAAGAGAAGAGAGAGGTATGGGATTACATATTATTTAGAAGTTTATATTATATTTATTAAGTTGATAATCATTATTTTAATGGATCACATTGACAAATGATTTATGAATAGAAAATTATAAGAAACAAATCTCGGAAAAGGCTCAAGATTGGGCTCAATGAAAGAGATGCTATCGCATAGTCCTTGTGTAGTCTGCATAAAATATTAGTAAGAGGAAAAGTTTTTCAAGATTTGAAGGAACAAATAACACCGTGGAAGGTGACATCGAGATGTGTACTAGTGTCTAATCAAAATCAAAAGCTTAGATACTCGGAAGAAAACAAAATAGCCAGTCTTGGAAATTGACTTCAAGGGTCACAAATGAATAGAAAAAAGGAACACATCATGAAGCTGGAACCAGGTCACACACAGTTACAGGTCTTAAATGTAGCTAATGGGGATGACCGAGATGGCATCAGAGATTGGAATAGAAACATCAAGTGTGTAGTTTATTCAATCAAAGTGGAAGATTCCAAGGCATTTACTTACATATGTGAAATTAATGTGTTCAAGGCACAAAAACTAGGGTAATAGAGGCTTCTATTGATTAAATAATGGTATAACCTCGATTTGCTGGTGTACGGGGCTAATATTTTAATATGATTAAGCAAACCCAACTGTTGAAACTTGAAATTCCAACTACAATATTAGATACACAAGAACAAGAAGAAGCATCCGGGGCAATAAAATAACAGTTTAGGAAGGTTCAGATTCGTTGGAAGACTTGATGTATCTATTGGGAAGCAAACTACGCACTGACAGTGTGGGGATACAGTGAGTAATCACCAGACAAACAAAATTCTTTGGTGCATGAGCTATAAGTGGATCGGGAATGCAAATGCCCATGATTTTTTGACCTGGTGTTTTCCCCAAAATTAAAGGCCCTCAACTAAGCTCCAATGTTGCAGTTAGTTCAACAAACTTTTCATTAAAGACTGAAGGGGACGAATGCCCACTAGGAAAAAGCACATTTAATGCATAGAGAAAAGGAAAAAAGAAGATGAAAACCAGTAATTTACAGACAAAATTATAAAGCAAAGTTGTTAACTAATTACCTTCGAGTACCCATTAGGCATATCTTGTACTACGCAGCCTGAAGGAAGCCTCCTGCAGTTCACAAATGCAGGTCCACCAGATGTTTCACGGAGTCTGTCAATTGATACGTCAACCACAGCCCATACACCTTCTGCGTGCTGCTTGCAAAAGCGGAGGAAATTGACCTCCCGAACCGGAACCAAAGGAGAAAGCACTTGGAGCTCAGCATGCATCTATATCCCAAAGAAAATAAAATGAAATAATTTTTTAAATATTGCTCTGATTGAACACTGATGAGACTGCAATAGCCAGCTAGAAACGTAACGTACCAACTGAAGTGCACCATTTCTTGTTCCCCCCATACCATTAGATATCACATCAGTAGTAGACGTTCTGGCAATCATACAAGGAAACATCTCTGCCCATCGATTCTGTGAAAATAATAAAGCAAAGTAAATGTCAAATTACGGTATGGAGAGAGCAAAGAGAAGAGTAAACAAAAAATTGCTTACCGGGTCCATCAAAGTCTCCACTAGAGCCAAACTGTTGATGATTACCATGCCAGTCTCCCTAGATGCTTCAGTGACGAAGCCATTTGGTTTCAAGCCAATGCAAGGAGTGAAAGCCCTCAAGTATTCTTCATGGTTCAACATTTCCCTTCCTCCTTCCAAGCTCCTGATCCAGAGGGGTTCATCAGTCTGCGCCATCTTAACCAATTCATCCATAGCAGCCAAAGCAAGCTCCAAAAACATTGATCTCTCGATCGATCTATCAAGCCCCATTACACCCGTAGTGGATCTATTTGGAGGCATCACCGGCAAAGTGCTTGAAATCCCACCTCCAAAATCAGGGGCCAGAGGCAATGTTGTGTTCACAGTGCTCACGCCACCAAAAACATTGTTACCAACTCCAAGTTCTAAACTTGAGTTTGGCATTGCAGGAGGCATTGGATTAGCAACCGAAGTAATGGGGCGTCCCAAAAACTTCCCCGCAAGCGCACAAACTCGATCTAATTCATCCTTTAAACGGGCGTTCTCGATCCTCAAGTGCTGCTCTTCGAGAGAGATATCACCGATTATTGCTGGACCGCCACAGTTGGTGCAAATTGGGTTTCTCATTGCATCTCTAATGGACATGTTTTCAGCTCGAAGTTTGTCGTTCTCTTGTCTAAGCAAAGAGTTCTCATGGCGTTCAATTTGGGTCTGGTGCAGATAATTATCAAACTTTGAGGTCACAAGATGAATCCAAACCAACATAAAGAAAATAGTAAAAGAGAAAGAAGGGCTCATGCTTATCACCTTCATTTGGGTACGGCGATTTTGGAACCAGAACTTGACTTGCCTGGTCTCCAAGCAAAGCCTTTTACTGAGCTCCAGTCTTTGTTTCTCATCAGGATGAGGACACTCCTTGAACAAACTAAAAAACAGGAAAAAATAAAAAAATAAAAAATCCATTGATGTACTGTTAGTGCAGTAAAATACGTTTCCTAAAAATATCACATCAATCATACGATTCAAGTTCTTGGATTTGCTGAGGAGTGTGTCGGTGGTATCTCTTCTTCCTCGGTGGGTTGTCGGCAGCGTCTTGATCATCACCAGAAGCTCCATCCATGTTATCACTTCCAGATCTACTTTCATGTTCCTCTTCTCTGCTCCTCCGACCAACACCCGTCTCAAAATTTTCACCAATTCTAGGCATATCACCTTGATTATCTATATTCGGTTGCTGCTGAAAAAATACCACGAACGAGACAAAACAAAACAGGAAAGCCAGATCAGTTGCAGTCAGAAACATCATTAATCACAAACACACTTATGTATAGCTAGGGAGAGAGTGAGTGAATGTTTACAAGAGCGAGAGAGAGGCCTGGAGCGTTGAACATGGATTTGGTGATTGGAGGAGTGACAAGGCGTGGCTGAGCAAGTGCACTGGTGGGCATGTTGTTACTATAAGGAATATCAGCGACGATTCTTGCACCGCCACCACCAGAACTGTTCTCAAGAAAACCTCCAAAACTCATCAAAAAGTCTCCTTTATTTTTCTCTATATGTTAAAGCACTTATCTTTCCTCTTTTCCTCTCAAGTTTGCTTGACACTAGATTTGCTTCTTCTTCTTCTTCTCTACAAATTTACAAGCACTCCCATTGATTATCAGGCAACCCAAAAATTGCAACTTTTGATTCTGATAAACACACCAAAAAGCAGAAACAAAGAAAAATCAAGAGAGGCAGAGGAGACAAAAGGGTTAAACTCAAATGTCTCCAACTCCCTCTCCACAAAGAAGTGTTGTTCTTCTCGGAGAGAAAGAAAGAGAAAGAAGGCAAGCAAAAGCCAAAAAAGCCTTTGATACTACCGCTTAGCTCTTCGTTCTCTATCCCTCTCTCTCTACTGAAACTTTCTTTTCTCCCTCTAGCTAGGTCTGCCAAACGGCACAACTAGGCCTTAAATTCACAGCTCGTTTGTTGAGGAATGAAATGGGAACCCTAGTTTGGGTAAACGCTATCTCGTTCTCTGCATGCTTGACTGTATAAAATCACTAAAAAGCTCTCCCAAGGGAAACCCAATTTTTTTTTTTTTTTTATTTATAAAAAGGCTTTAAAGATTTGCTCTTGCGCTCGCACAGCCAGATAGACTGATGAAAAAATAAAAGGGAAAAAAATAAAAAAGAAAGAAAACAAAAAAGGAAAAGAGTAAGAGAGAGAAAGGAAATACGAAACAGAAAAGGCTAAGATAAAACCCAATATGTGGACTCATCGAAGCCATACAAATAAATAACACCAAAAAGGGTCGGTTGACTCTCCTCTCTTACTCCCTCTAAAAGTCTGTGATTGATGGTGAAGTGAAAAAATAAAAAATGGAAATCTCCAAACTCTTTTAACCTCTTTTAGCGCGCAGTAACTTGTAAAGAAGTTACACAGACACAGACAGGGACACGCCCATCAGAAGTCTTCAGATTCATTGCCCTTCTTCTTCTCCTGTCTTTAAACCAAATTATTTCTCTTTCCGTCACAAAATTCTTGTTTATGTGGACATTGGGATCCTCATTCTCTCAATTATATTATACACAAATCAAAATTAGGGTTTTGTCAGACACTGTTTAGTCAATGCACTTACCAAGTGTGAACTAACCTGTAAAGCAGGCGATGATGGGGCCACAGTTGAGACTTACGAGCACCTAAGCACAGCAACTCCGTTACTTTTTACAAGCTTTCTTGCTTACTGAACTGATACCAAATTATACTACCCTGAATTTCAAGTGTTTATTTATTTTTTTATTTTAAAAATGATATTAATTAACGGATAAATTATAAATAGCTCTTCGCCCTAATTTAAGAAAAGCAAAAGAAATCATAATTTGAACACCTAAATTGTAAACTGAAACAAATTGAATTAGATATTAAAGTTATAGTGAATCACAAACGTTCTTCATTTACATTCAAGGCCAGAGACAATGATCTTGGCTTCAAAAGTTACTAATGATGTTGCAGACCAGGAGTAGATTCATTATTGAATGTTTATTGTGAATAAATAATGGCTTCACAAAGGCCATTACTATACATTTTTTTTTTATCTGATTATGATTACAGATAAACAGATTCAATGGCATTTTCAATAATTCTCAACCTTGTGTCACTGTTGTTTCATTCATTACAGTACCAGTTCTATTTCCATTAATTAGCTCCAATTAAGCAGATAATTAATTGCTCTTTAAACACATATCTAAATAATATTATATCTTTTTGTAATTACTGCCCTAGCTGGGTATAAATCTTACTGTGAGGTATTAATTAAAATATTCTTTGGGCATATTACATGAAGTTTACATTATCATGAAATATCTACCATAATAATGTGGCAAATGCTGTGTTGTAAAAGATTGTTTTGATTGTATTTTTTTAAGGGATCAAAGAAATATCCCGAGAGATATCTTCACTAGTTAGAAACTTTGAATTATATACCTATATTAAGAGCCTTAATAAATGGTAATGGTCATGTCATTAAATGGTTTCTCAACCACAAAGATGATATATATATATATAGATCGATACGTAGAATGTGGTAAACTTGCATTCAATTGCATTGATTGTGCTGTAACTTTGTGAAAATTGAAGTGCTTTCATGTTCTATATTAATTATCTAACTAATTAAGAGTGATTAAAGAGCCCAACTTTGAATTATCATTCATCTTCTTCCACCCTGTTGGCTGTTGTTGGCTGTATTTTACTCAAATTGAAGATGTTTTAACTAGAGAGGGACTCCACAAATATGTTGCCCAATCACTATAATGGGGACACAGTTAATTTTGTTCTTTTTCATCCATTTTTAATTACATTTATGTATGTGATACACATATTAATTATTATTTTTTTATTTTTATTACATAATGAACCCCATTAGTTAGAAATGCTATTAGAAATAGAAGTTCTAGAGTTTTTTATTATCAAACCAACTTTTACGTATAAAATGGGTGCATCCAATTGAATGAACCCGTTATGCCATAGAATGAATCCATTGAACTATATATAAAAATTTGTATATGCAGTATCAATATTAAAGAATGATTGTGAAATAACTTGATGTTAAGGTAAAACTGAGATGTATAGAATATAAATTTAACCGACTCCTAAGTGATTCGAGATAATAAGAAAAGCAGTAAATGTGGCATACTCTTGGTTTTCTTTAATGTTTTGGGAAAGAGAACAAGAAGAATTATATTGGCGAGACTGGAACCAAACTCTCCTTGTTACGCTATATACCAGCTGGCTTTAATCAAAGCTTTAATTGCCGACAGTACAAAAAAGAAATATTACAGATGGAATTGAAAGAAACTTGAATGTTGTTAGTATATTTCAGAGTCGATGATGAATGCCCCAAAACTAAAACGAGTTAGTATCCAACATTAATGCACTTAAAGATGGCAAAACTATGCTAGTATCTGTTGTTGTAGATAACTTGTATACTATTTACCTTTTTTTTTTTTTTTTTTTTTTTTTAATTTTNATAACTTTTATACTATTTACCTTTTTTTTTTTTTTTTTTTTTTTGAATTTTAGACTAAATATATGGATAAATGATGTCTTCATGTCAATAATAGATCGTAAACATGATGTTGGAACTTCGTCTAGTTGTCATATCAGCAATATGGGCAGAAGAGGAGTTGCGGGAAGAGGGAGATCCTGCTGATCAGATGGATTTAGAGCTTCAGAGTCGTGTGTTTCTCAATTTGTTGTTGTACCTGTTACCAAGCTATTTAGTTCATGACTTGAACTTGGAGTTGTGTTTTAAGAAGAGCACATGCAGTGTTTGCCGACAAACAAAACGTAAATCATAAAACCAAGAACATCACATTTCCCACATCCAGACTTTCTCTTAATTACTTGAACCTTCTTAAGCAAAGCAACCATGATCCAATTTTTTCATGGAAATCAATGAAGCATGCTTTCTGGGCTAGTAATAATCATCTCTTAGCTTCTCAAATGGTGATTGAACTATTGAGATAAATGGTAAAAACTTATGAGCATTAAGAAGGTAAATTGGGTTTGAAAAATGCAGATGAAGATGATGAGTAGAGTATGAAAGCAGAGAGTGAATGGAGGTGGGTAAAGGTGATGTTGCCATCAAATGACCCACGCCACAAACCCCACATCGCACATGACCTTTCACTCTCATTAGGTTGTAATCTGAACGGGACCCTCTAACACCTTCATTTTTTGTCCATGCAAAGAATTCAATTCCACGAGTCCAGGTAGAGAGAGGCCCATCACAGCTTTGCTATTGCCGTTGCATTAATGCCATTCCCGTTTTCCAGTACATCACCTCTCTGTTTACTTTTAAGGCTTTGATTTTTAGCCACCTTTCTCTTTCTAACCCAAGAGAAGGGAAGACTATTGAAAAAGAGCCCTTATTAAGAGTTCCATTCATATATCCTGAAAACTACACTTTCAAGCCTCTCTTTTTCTTCTCTCATCTTCTCATACTCGCACAGGAAAACACCATCAGAACAAAACAAACAGCTCTTTCTTTATTAATTTATACACCAAACCCAATTCCTGCCGGTAGCTCACATGCATATTCACAATTGACCGAATTCACTTATTCACATCAGTCTTTTGCTCTGCTTCTTCTATTTCTTCCCAATTTCATATTTGGTCTACCGACCAAGTGAAACTTTTAACTTATACTAATTTACCACAACTCAATAATTGCCTTTAAATGGGCCTCCCAAGATCATCAAATCTGATCTGCTGAATTTGTCTCCTTTATCAACATTTTGTCCATATTACAGACACAAATAATTTTTATTTTTATTTTTTTAAATAAAAAAACCCTTTGTATCGTGGTAAATCATTCTCAGTCAGATACCGATGGTGAATGAACTCATATACAAGATTTAACAAATCTTTGAAAAAACATGCATTACAAACCTGTGAGCTTGAGAAAAGAAAATCTATGAGCCAAATAAGCCTCTTCGTACAATATTAGCAGAACAAACTGATTGTCTAAAAGTTAAAAGCATTTTAATTCTTGGTTGTCCATGTTCGATTAAATGATTTACACGTGAAAACAGTCCGAGGGGCCGCCTTACAACTGTTGCTACACGGGCATGCAGCTTGGCTTTTGTTGGATGCAAACCACGAGGCAACATTTACAAGGTCAGCGCAATCACATTCAGGGTCACTATTCACTGATTGTGACTCCCGCTCCACCCAAACAAAGGTAATATTATTGTTGCATTGAGTTATTACAGTTCAAGACATCTTCATCTTGTCGATGTTCACAGCACCATTGATAGTCATAACAAGCAGCGATCAGATTGCTAGAAGGAAATATTTAAGTTATCTGCAAGAGGACAACTCTCTGGAGGAATAGCGTAACTGAACATCAAACTAAAATGCATGCCATCCTTGAAACTAACTAGACTAATCATTGCCACTGACCCGTATATTAATATGAAACTGCACAGTCTTTTTCAATTTTATACCTTCACCAATTCTAAACCCCTATAGTTTCTTAGTACAAACAAAACAAACGAGGAACAAGAAAGAAAACTGCATCATTTGATGCAATGGAGATGACATCTTCGCTTCAAATGATAATAAAAAAAGACGAGGAAAAATACCTAACGTTACAAAAACAAAAGCTGTTTCACTGGGATGTCGAAGATAACTTCCAAAAGTTTTTGGTTGCAACAAGAATTTTCTCTCTCCCATTTGATTCGGGTTCTTTCTCATGTATGGTAGCTGTCCACCTTACCGCATTAGCTATGCGGCTTATTTTGTCAATAACTTCAGGAGAATCTCGAATCACAACTGTCCCTTCTGGGCGTAGCATCCGATCCATCTCCACCAATAAATCCACCAAGCTACACCTGCAGCAGAATCAGAAGTGATAATCCTGAGCACTTGATACCAAAAGCCGTCAAAGAATTGTCTAATGCCAGAAGAAAATGCTAATTAAACATCATATTAGGATTAAAGAGAAACAATGCTGCCCCCATATCGGTTCAAGTCTTAAAACGTGAATTCAATAGGGAACACATATAGAGAAATAAAGATAATTGTAGTGCGAGCGTCAAACTTAGCAATAGCAACAACTATATGAACAACAGTTTTCACAAGTCTAACATGAATTAGGAGGTACACACGCCAGAAAAGGTTCAATGAGTTAAATAATGCATTCAATAGTTAAAGAGATGATGCAGAGCTTTAGCAGATCATAACACTTTAATCTTTTTGCAAAAAGATGGCGGTGGTAGAGTGTTAAAAAAGACAGTAAAAGTACTGATTTCCATATCCTGCACATTGTACGTAATACAGGCAATCAAATCTGAGCTAAAAGCAAGTTAACAGAGACAAGTGTCAACCACTAAAAATTGGCCAAAGCAGTCCTGCTTCACCATTCTGATTGTTTTCAGTCATACATTCAAATGACTTGAAGGTAATTAACGAGGAAGCATAAATATCATTAAGTTATTGCAATTGCATAAATTATGACTACTGAATGATACAAATTCATATACTGCCAATATTAGGACTTGTTCCACGTTTCAATTAGATAAAGTAATCTTTTGCCAAGCCATTTAGGAAACTAGTTAAATGAAAACCTGACTGGATCTCCAAATAGCCAAAGATAGGGGTGAGGGGAGATAGACGACAAAAAAAATGCAAGCTTTTATCAGAAGAATTTATAATCCCAGTGCAAGAGCAAGAGTTAAAGATCATAATGAACTCTCACACTTAGTGGTAGTAATATGTATCAAATAAAATACAGCAAATTACGCATCAGAATATACATTTCCTCAATATAATTCAAACAAAAACATACTGACTCCAAGAGAGGCACAATTAGAAAGCTAAACGGCAAAGGGAAAAAATGGAAGGAAAAGGACAAGTCTAGAATTTTTTTTAAAAAAAAAAAAAAGAAGAAAGAAGTCATCTATAATTTTTTGGATCAAAAACCATAAAAAATTAAATATTACCAATAACAAGAAACATCTGTTATCATAGAATAAGATTCTAGACAATATACCTGTTCTTGCTTGAGCCTGGACCTCCTTTTATTAGCGATTCAATACCAGCTACATGGATTAGATCATAAGAACGAGGATATGTTGAAAAAGGCTCACACCTATCAACATTCAATGAAAAAATTTAGCTGATTGATAACACTTTCCTATAAGATAACACATTTCCAAATAAAGACTGTAAATACCTAAACAATGCCATGACTGAAAGAAATTGGCAGTGAACTAGAAAATTGAGCACAGTTATGGAACACAAGTTAAGTTGAAATAAAAGAAAATTTTCTTTCAAAAGAAACAATTTGATCTAAGTTTTATCAAATGGTTATCCTAAATTTGTAACTTGGCCATAAGAGATTCTATTACCAAGGCTAGGGATGCAAGCAGAATAACTAATTGGAGAAAAATTTGTTTGAGATGTATCAGTGTGACATGAGGCATTGACAAATAATGTAAAACTCTAGCAAAACTAATGAAATGACTAAAATAGCAAGCACCACGGAGACCACACAAGTGGCTTGGGAAACAGATTGCAGCTTAATTTCAAAGAAAACAAAAAGACAAACTAAAATGACTTACCAATCATGATAGACTCCAATTAGGCCTCTGTCATAAATTACACTGAGAGTTGAGGGTTTGCGAGCAGAAACAACATTCATCACCCATATAGGATCAGATGCAAGTGCTGCTGCAAAACCTCCGAAAAATGCATTCATGTCCATGACATTGCGTAAAGATTGAGTTCCCAGTTTCAGGTTCAACGATTTCTTATAGTAAGCAACCCTTCTTGTCCATCGCCTTGTGTCAGCCTCAAACACATCATACCCATTTTTAATGACCAAGGCCCTTGAAGGAGTTCTTGTCAGCCGCTCTGGCCACTTTGGGATTGTCCCAACAGCAAATTCTCCCTTCACGGAAGATGTCCTAATCACACATTTCTTTAGCTTAATATACCTGCAAATACCCAATAATAATCGATTTACACTTCCATCTTGAAATCATAAGCCCTTTCAGCAATATTACAACAGCTGACCGCTGAGAGTGCAGCAACGCTGAGATTTTAAATAGCAACCAAAACTAACTACTATGCAGCTAAAGCATTGGCATGATATGAAATAAAATAGAAAAGAACAAATAAGAACAATCCTGTTAAAGTCTTAGTTTCTACATAAATCTCAGAAAATTCTCAGAAACAAAGAATATATTCCGAGGAGAATTACCATGCATAATTGGGGTCATCTGAGTCGTCACACAAGTCAAGCCCAAACTCATTTTGGTTGGGCAGACATGATTCTCCAACAGGCTTCTTCCAAATGACAGTGTTTCCATCAACGGCAATCAACTCGTAACATAAGGCTCTTGCCACAGCCTGGAGATCTGCCCACTCCTTGTCTTGTTTAGGCCATTGTACTGGGGGACCAGAGATGACTAGGTATCCACCTGGCCTAAGTAACCGATCCACCTCAATGAAATAAGTAGCATCTGCAAAAGCCGGATACAAAGATAATAAGAGCTCAGTACAGGAAGTAGAGATTAAAACAGTAGCCACATGGCACAATGAACTCACTATAGGCCGTAAAAGGAATCAAACATCGAGAGCAATGCAAAAAATCAAATGAGAAAGCAGGAAATGGGAGTCTGCGAGTGCCAAGCATGGCAACAAATGCTGGTATCCCTCTTTCCAAAGCAAATTGTATCTGTGCTTTATGTGAATCTCTAGGAGCAAAAGAGAGTGTTAAAATGTTCTCAGCCAACATAGAGCCCCCAAAACTGGCTACCTGCAAAATATTTAAATTTCGAGGTCTTCAACTGGTACAATAACCAACAACAGTAAAAGAGTGAAATGAAACACAATTCATACCCCGCATCCCATATCAAGGGCAGTCCTCAGAGTTCCCCCACTTATCGGAATATACTGTTTTAGTTTGTCGATATACTTGTCTGCACCTTCTGTGAACATAGTGCCACCACCAGGGAAAGTGAAGTATGGACCACTCTCTTTCATCCAACCCTGGTGCCCTTTCCTGTCTGCAATTTTGTTGTATGGCATGTTGGCATGCCATATCTGTGGATTACAAAATAAATTTTTTTAAGTAACACTAGCGATTAGCTAGTGATTATTATAACAGCTAATATTTCCACATCTGAACATCACAGGAATATAGAAAACGCTAATTTATTGTTAGCTCCATTTTGGTTCTTCTATCTAACTCATTTCCGAAATATTTTTATTAAAAAGAAACGAATGTTGTGTACTTTTCACGTCAAAAAAATCAACTTAATCCAGCAACTACCATCATAAACAATTCAAACTAGCGTAATCTCTACGTAAAACAGGAACACGAAACGAAGTCGTATTAAAGGAGAAGTTTGTACCTTGCCTAAGCTCTCAGGCCAGGGAACAGGAATCTTGTACCCCTCAGGAGGTGGAATCAAACAAAGCGGCGTCTCATCAGGCAGCGGGCAATGCCTTTCCCGGTAAAAATTCATTTCTCTACTGAGCTGGCTGTTGCGCCTGGGATCCTCGCAAGGCATGTGGTCGACTGAGTCGGCTGGGCAGGCTTCGATAGGTTGGTGGTGGTGTCCAGCTTCGATCAAAGCCACCAGCCGCTGCCGCTGACGTGGATCCGCAGTGGACACGAGCAGAGCCTGCCGACCAGATGCTGCCAGCGAATCGCCGAGAGGAGTAAAGACTAGGAGGAAGAATAAGAGGACCAATCCGAAGAAAGTGGCGGAGACGATGTCTAGAAGCTTCCATGGACGAGAATTACGCTTGGATGCGGGTAAATTAAGGTGACCCATTTGGATCTGATTGATTACATGCACATTTGATGCTGCCTATAGAACTAGGTAATTTTTTAAGGGTATGGTTGGGTTTGGTTTTGTAAGTGAGTTGAGTTGTATAGAACAGACACGAAGTATGCAAAGTGTTGCGGGGCCTTGAGACAGTGAACTACTGGATGAAGTGGCAATAGAGGAGATGGTAACAGAAGAGAAGAGCATGAGCTACGGCAACATGAGGGTGACGGTGAGAAGTTAACGAGTATGTAGCATGTGCTTGTGCTTCGTAGTGGGCAGCTGTACTGTATCTAGTGACTAACAGTAACGTATTAAACAAAAGAAAAATAGCAAGAATGTCGGTTTTCTTGGGAGTGAGAAGTGACCTTACTTACACCCCTTCTATTTTAAAGGTTCCCTAAAAGCCCCTGCAATTGAAAAACTCACCAAACACCCCTCGTTTTGAACAATGAGGGTTCAACTTACTGGTTTTTCTGTTATTTTTTCCTGTTATCGTTTGTTTTCGATTCAATAATGATTTGAGGCTCGTTTGGTTACATGCACCAAAGACTAATGCTAACGCTCTTAAACCTTCATAAAAAAGTTAAACGTTAACAGTCGGGAAAATTGTCACACTTAAAACCTCCTACGTAACATACATACATCCTCGGCCTTAAAACTCGTTCATAAATCAATTACATTATCACTTCTGACTTCAGCAGGATTGACATTCTACAGTCGCCCGCGGTTTTCATCCCGACTTAAGAGTGAGCAAATTGCACTAGCCACTATAGTATTTAAATACCAAGGAACTCCTCTTCCTTTCCCGCGTTCATAAAATGTTCCAATTGGCAGGTACACTATTAACTGTAGCAAGAAAACAGAATGGGTAGAGCAGTAGAAACGAATAGAAAAACGAATAATTTTAACTTTTAAAATAAATTTGAGTATATACAATAAAGCAACCATCACATATTTGTAAATGGTGAACATGCACCCTAAAATCTTCCTAAAAATTCAATCCACCATGGACGACCAATCTTCTTTCAAAATACTTGCCTCCAAACTAGGAGATGATGCCAAGGAGAATGAATCTAATGAAAGATAACCTTTCCTCGCAGAATTAGAGAATCAGTGTTTTCTAGAAGCCCTAAGATTGTATTCATGCTTCAAAAGATTTGCCCTCAGCAGCATTGCTCTTACATCCTGATCAAATTCAGTGCCAGTCTGCAAAACCCGTTGGAAAGTTGCATTTCGTTGATCTGCATGCCTTGCATACAGAATCTTGTTGTGTGAGTCAATGCGGGCCTGCAGAAATATAATAGACTTGATAAAAATAATAAGAAGAAGAAGAATACCACACTTTTAAACCCAAATCCTGCTAAAAGAAACTAATTCTAGGTTGGGCATTAATTGACCAGATCCATGAGTATCTCTAGAACTCCATCATGACCTGGTAAGCCAGGGCACCAAGATTTTAGGAAATAATTTCTTTCACACAGACCCATTGATATGAGGAACAAAAAGTTCTACATATCCCCCTATAATGAGCATTTTTGGAAAATTGCAAGAGTTCTTTGTCTTACATTGAACCCATGATATGTAGAATAATCACAGTGGAAGGAGTACTGCACTGGGGCACTGAAATTATTCCATTGCACCAGAAGAATGTAAGCAAATTGACTAAAGTGTAAAATTTTGTTTTCTGAACTTCACCCATTGGTCATAAACTATTTGTTTTATGTAACTCATAAGATTCTCTTAAGCCAAGAATATAGAAAATAACAGTAATCCCACCTGAATTTGGTTATCAGTAATCAAGGCTTCAAGTTCTTTCTGTAGGCCAGCAACACTCGTTTTGAAAGCATTTGCCATCATTTGCAAATCAACAGACACAAATGGATGTGTATACTGGATCAGGGCTTTGTTACGGATTTGATCATACAATGTCTCAACATGGTCATGCAAATGGATATCGAGTAACAGATTTGCTTTAAGATTCCCAAGGTAATCCAGACATGACGCATAATGGCTGCATTAAGAAATAAAAAACTCCAAATTAGACAAAGGAAGAGACAGAAAAGAGCTATAATACCTCGGGAAAAAAATCATTCACACAATAATCTCACTAAGGAAATCAGGACACAAGTAATTGTGTCACTAGCAAAAAAGTTGAAGAGAAAGCTCTAAACAGCTATTAAACTAAGAAAGCTAAATGCTGATGAGGCACAAGGGATACAGAAACAATAATCAACATCAAATGTTTTTTACTGGAGGAATGATGAATAAAAGAGTTCAAGGCATCCTTAAATAGGTATGCACAAATTAATTTTGAACTGAGTAGGAAGAAAGGAGAAAAATAGAAAGTAGAGTAAAACGTTTCATATCAGAGATTGAGGCACTACAGCAGAATGCGTTAATTACCTATATATCTAGCCCATGAGTTGAAATTTCTATATACTCTCTATTATTGGTTACTCATAAAGCCAGCTTGCAGCAATATGTCTTAAGACCAAAACAAAGATAACACAGATTAATAAAAAGATCAAATATTACCTTGAGTAGAAATCATTGATAAGCTCCCTAACTTCAGGAACCAACTCCAAGAAATTCCGGAAACTCACATTGTCTATAACTTTGCTCTGCCAGATAAAAACAAATAAATCAAGAAATGATCTCCCAAATACAAACTAATACATGACAGGAAAACAAAATTATCAGAGGAAGAAAACAGAATGAATGCCTTAAGCTCAGCCCGATCAAAACTTGCAAGAGCACAAAGTCCACCGTACGTTGCAACATCTTGAGGTGCAATCACCTCGGTGTAGGAACTTCCCAGATCAGGACCCACTTCCAAGAACTACATATATATGAGACACAATGAAAAGATAAATTTCACAATGACAAAAAAAATGTAAAAATTGTAACTCAAAATTACTAAAACATTTTTTTTTTAATAAAATGGCCCTTATATGCACTCACAATACTCTTGTTTAAAATACACTGCTGATACCCGTATAATTGAGACCCATATAATCATCTGCAAATAATGTGTCCAAATCAAAATACAAATCTTGTATCATTTTCCATGACTTCTTGATATCAGAGTTAACTATTTCCAAAAGCTTCGAAGATGGATATATCAAAAGTTCAATATAATTGCACCCAAAAAAAAAAAGAAAAAGAACAGAAATAATATTTAAAAGCATTCGACATTAAAAAAAAAAAAAAAGGCACAAACACTAGACTAGCGAAAGATTGGTAANAAAAAGAACAGAAATAATATTTAAAAGCATTCGACATTAAAAAAAAAAAAAGGCACAAACACTAGACTAGCGAAAGATTGGTAACATTAAAATTGAAATGGACATAAGAAAACGAGTTGTCATACCTTACGGGCAGCGAGCTTGTATTTTTTAGCCTCCAAGTGAGCCAATCCTGCAGCACAACGTAGTTTTGCAATTGTAACAGGTTCAAGAGCCTCTGATGTTTGTTCTGCTTTACTGACGTAGCTGGTCACATGAGTAAATTGACCCATCTCAATGCTGACCAAGATAGCGCTCATACACATATGGATAATGTGCTTGGACGTAGTGCAATAATCACGAGTGCGAACATAACTTTTAAAAGCATCCCCAAGTGCCCCATGAGCATAATAAAAATCTCCGAAATCATTGTATCCCATTCTTATGCTTTCTTTAATCAAATTTGTCTGCATTAACAGTTTATTAAATTAAATTAATCATATGCTGTGTTGAACAGATCCATAAATACACATAAATACATCGCAACATTTCCAGTTCATTAAAACTTGTAACATAAAAGCAATTCAAACACGGCAACAAAATTTAGTTAAAAGGAAAAAAAAAGTTTACCCTATAAGCATTGAGTTCGTTCTCAAGCTTCTCCTTTCGCTGTTCGGCTCTCCGATCCACCGAATCGCACCAAGCGACATCCATCGTATAATTTGGGCCTAGCTTTCCATCAATCTTCTGCACAACCTCTCTGAACAGTTGCGTGTTCTCGCCTTTCTTAATCTCGTCGTAGGCCATTCGAAGCGCTTCCATCTGCATCGAAACGTTGTCGCAGTGGTCGGCGATGAACATCAGGCGCGTGATTTTCGTCCTGCCTTGGTAGAGGCTGGCGTAGGCTTCGATGTCGAGCTGCTCCCCGCTTATGATTGGTCTGGTGCGCGCAGATTCCTCGCCGCCGTTGGAGTAGATCTCCTCCATCATTGCGTTCGATTGCTCGTCTTCAGCTTCCATTGAGTGTTGTGTGTTGAAAATCTAGGGTTAGGGTTCGGTTACTTGGGGGCTTTCGAGTGTCAATTTCTCTTCTTCACGGTAGTGTCAGAGTGGGTAATTTTGATACGGTCTGCGGAGAGGGAGATGGTCTCGCACGTGCTATGTGTTTTATCCCAAAATTTATATGCGTTATGAAAAAACAAGAACTCACAGTGAATGCAGATAATTATAAGCCCAAGGCCAAACACAAACCAAAACCCAAGCCCAAGACTAAGCCCAATCCCATATTTAATTCTTTTAGGTTAGCTGGGATTTTGATTGATTAAGCTTACATGGTAACTACCAATACATATATATACAAATATCAAGAAAAAAATTATTAGTAATACTCTCTTTAATATTGTTTTATTTATTTTTTTCACAGATTTTGCAGTTAAATTTTTTATTAAATTATAAGAGTGATAAGTCAACTATCAATTATTAAAGTTTCATCCAAATTTCAACACAATAACGTCTAATAGAATATTATTAATACTTCTTTATATTAAGTTTTATATGATCAAAAGATGGGATTACATATATACCGTTTCAATATTTTCTAAATACCTCTTTGTATAAACCCATATCTAAAAATTGGATATCATATACTTACGCACCCATTATCATTTTGATGTAAATTACTACTTATTTATTCATGATATAACTTGAGATTACAATAAAAAAAAGTGTATCTAACCTGAGGAGAAGTATTGAAAATACAATAGTCAAAATATATAATGCAAGTAAACAAGTACTAGATCCTTGTAATTATGCAGAATTGATCTATTTATTGCACATATAATTGGTTTGCTCAATATTATAATCGTCAAATCATTTCTGCTTCTCTGCAATTTGGATGTGCAATCCATTTGGAAATATGAGACCGGGGTTTCGAATTACATCTCCTCCTTTCGTTACCGACCACCTGACAATCACAATGTCAACTTAAACTAGTTTGATGCTTTTTCCGCTTACATTCACTTTCTTACATAGAAAGGAATGTAAATGCAGATCTTTTAACTGTAGTTCGTGACCAATGGAGAAAAACTGCTATTTGAAGTTTCGCAAAGTCTCACACTACCACCAAAAGCGGCGTGCAATTTTTGTCCCTACATGCAGTCCAATTCACTAGTTAATATGTGTAAAAGAAAGAAAGAAAGAAAATGATAAGAATTATCTGAAATCTAGAGCCATTTTAGATATATATTTTGATTACGGTAAACAATGATTGTGACGAAAATGTGAAGTTGCATGTATGTAAATAATTACCTCCCAACGCGAAGGATTAAGTACAAGAAGGTACTCATATTTATCAGGATTTAAATGAACTGATGGTACAACCAACACTACGCACCTTGCTGGAATTTTGTGAAAGTCATCGACTTATATTCTTCCCATGTTATTGCGGGATTCTCAGCTCCCCGGCTCCTAAGAATTGCCTCATGCTCTTCCTAAAACGATGTTCACAAAATTGCCATTTATTTTTTAGTTTTCTTCCTTTTATTGCATAAGTTGTAGAATAAAATTACCTTTAACTCGGTTAGGACGTCAGGATGATCAAAAATATATTTTGTTAGTAATGTAATTGCAGCAGATGTAGTTTCGTAAGCAGCAAGGAGAAAAGCACAAAGATTAAATGAATGGCAATAGATTTTCATAATTGTGTCTTCATTCTCCACTTATTCAAGTAAACGATCCAAGAAATAATGTCTAGGCGTTTTTTATGCTTTTCTCTCTTCGTAGATATCCTTAATTGCCTTCTATATATATATATTACGTCAAGAAGAAAAAATATTACGTTTTAGATTTCTTGATCTTATAATTAATACTAGGAAGTTTAAATAGGGATGTAAGAAGGCAATTAAGGATATCTACATAAAAAACGCTATATATATATATATATATAAAATAAAATACTTGGAATGTTAAAAGAAAATGAGACAAGTCCCTCTATGAAGGTCTTGTAATTTTCTCCGAGTTTCTTTCCATCATTTGTTTCGTTCTAACTTATTAGCTTCTTCGAAAAATATTTGAAAAACATCTGATTAATAAATTACATTCAAGTTTACAATAAAATATTTGGGAAACTTAAGCCATGCAGGGAACAGTAAAATCACATCTGAAGTTACATCTTTCACGTCGACACTGCCATGGCTAGCCCACGAGTGTAAATGTCTGCGAGTTGCCTCATCCATTTCGTACAGTAGTTTTGCCCTCTGGTTTTCGTGGCTAAAAAGATGTAAAATGGAGTTCTTGAGGTACTTATGAACCTTTCCATGGTAGGAAAGCAAGCTTTGTTGTCCCATAACGTCAACAAAACTCTCTTTATACCAAATTAAGAATGATTTGTTATCCTGTTGAAAGATGTTATAGTTTATTTAAGGATCAGTTGACACAATCACACTCTGGCCAACAACACTTGTTCGAAACAGATGTCCATATCTGAAAAGAAAAACAGATGTTGTAGTTATACTTAAGATAAATATATACATTTTAGCCATCACAGCCAGCTGCATGCTTACCGAGCGATTCTTTTGCCGGTAAATGGTGGGATATCGTAGAGTGCATGAGGAGAGACGAACTCGAGCGTCTCTCCAATAATAATCGACAAGCCCATTGAACCGGGAGGCAGTTTGCCTTTGCACTTGAGACTGGACCATCTATAAAACCAAATTGTTAGCAGTAGAAAAGCTTCCAGGCAAAGAGCAATCACCGACATCTTTGATAACGAAGAGATTTGCTAGCCGCTTCCTGCTTGTGATCGGCAGACTCGAAGCTAGCTTGTGAGATTTTAGTTAAGCATTGTAACACAGAAATGGGTGGGTGAGGTTATATCAACCTCTTTAAATGCCTTCCACACACTTTTTTTTCTAAGTATATTTACCATTTTAAATTTGAATAATTCAATTTTATTTAATAATATAAATAAATATAAAAAGTAAATCTAAATGATCATAAAAATTTAATAACTTAATAATATATTTAATATAATATTGATATAAAAATAAAAATTTACAATTTAGACTTATATTCAATTATTTACAATAAATTTTTTATATGTAAAATATACCTAAACAAAATATCGGATACCATATGTGGCTTGCAATAAAGAACACAGTAGAAAAGTGTATCAAAACCTGAGGAAAGGAAAAAAGAACAATTAATAGTGACAAAGACAATTCAAAATATATAACGGATAAATTAAACAAGTAATAGATTCGTGCAAACAAGCAAATTATTCTAATTATTATACATAATTATTTTTTCCCTCTTCAAATCTTCAGATCATTTCAGCTTCTCCGCAATTTCGAAGTGCAATCCATTTAGAAATGTGAGACCAGTTTTTTTAATTACGTTTCCTCCTTTTGTTACTGACCATCTGACAATCACAATATGAATCCAGGCAAAGTTCAATTAGATTATTGCATTTTCCGGTTACATAATTCACGTTCTTACCGATCTATTATCTGCAGTTTTGTGACCAAGTAATGGATGAAAATTGCCGTTTGAAGCTTTGCAAAGTTTGATCCAGCGCAGAGTCTCTCACCACCACCAAAAGCCATGAAAGTCTTTGATCCGGCTTGCAATTCCAGTCCCTGCATGTACTCCGATGATTCATGAGTTTGTTGAAGGAAACAAAGAATTCGCGATCAGAAAAAAATTATGAGAATCTAAAATATAGAGCCTGTTTAAATGTTAATTAAAGTACACACAAATACCTTACATCGCCACGGATTAAATACAAGAGTGTCCTTATATATGTCAGGATTGAAATGAAGAACTGATGGGACGACCATAACTAGCCACCCTGCAGGAATTGTATATCCTGCATCAACAGTTGCAAGTCCCGGCTTCATTATCTTTCAGGATCAATCAAGCGATCTGCAGAGCTTGAAATCTTCATATAAATTGATTCAAAACTTGCCACTTATCTCAACGTCTCAAACTACTTTTCTGAAATTCCAGGGGACAAAATTTGCCGGTCAAATTGTTTCTCTGATGACCTATAATACATGATTAAATAATAAGGGTAGATATTAGTTAAGTCCACACTTATAAAATTAAAGCTTTTAGAAAAGTTAATAAACTTAACATAATATATATGATATCAGAGTTATAGTTTCATGATTCAAAAAATATTAAAAAGTTATTATTTGAAACTCGGTCCATTCATGTTGTTTTTAGAAAAATGACAAAATTAACAATAAAAAAAAAAACACCAATTAAAGTGAATTATATACAAATACAAATCACTCTAAACAACGTTTTTTATTAATCCAATTCTTACCATATGTGTGAAAGTCATCGACTTATATTCTTCCCATGTTATTCCTGCAGAATTCTCGGTGACCCGGCTTCTAAGAATTACCTCATGCTCCTTCTAGTAAGATCATTTTACAAATTATCTACATATGTAAAATTTTCTTCAACCGTTCCAGGGAAAAGTTTGGAAAAGAAATAATAAAGTAGTTTATGTTGCATAAGTTGTGGATTAATACAATTACTTTCAACTCCGTTAGAACGTCAGGATGATTAGAAATATATATATTTTGTTAGTAATGTAATGGTAGAAGTAGTTTCGTGAGTAACAAAGAGAAACATTAAGATTAAATGAATGACAATAGATCCATTCATCATTGTGTCTTCCTTCTCCGCTTCTTCAAGTAAATGATCCAAGAAATCATGATGAGCACTTTTGTTGCTTTCCTCTCTTCATAGATATCATTAATCGCCTTAAGTGCTCTCTTACGTCCCTATTTAAAATTCCAAGTATTAATTAATTACGGGATCGAGAAATCAATACCTCATGGGAACAAATTGACGAAGAGGATGGATTAATATAGATAATTAAGTACGTGTAAACATGAATGGAAATCTGTTCCTGGAATGTTCAAAGGAAATGAGATAAGACCCTCCATGAAGGCCTTGTAACTCTCTTTGAGTTTCTTTCCGTACTTGGTTTCGTCATAACTCAATAGCCTTTTTGAGAAATATTCAAATATCAACTAAATCGTATCGGTAATAAAAGACATGCAACTTTATAATAACTATTTGGAAAAAATTTAATTTAGCCAAGGAGAGTAGAGCAAAATTACATCTGAAGCTACTTCTTTCACATCGACATTGCCATGGCTAGCCCATGAATGTAAATGTCTGCGATTTGTCTCATTCATTTCGTTCAATAGTTTTGCCGTCAGGTTCTCAGGGCCAATAAGATGTAGAATCAAGTTCCTGAGGTACTTATGAACCTTTCTGTGGTATCTTGTCCAAAATTTCATTAAAACTTTCTGTATAACAAAGTTGGAATGATCTGTTTTCCTGTTGAAAGATTTTCTAATTAATTTCTAGATCAGTTGACACAATCAACTTCTGCCCAACGAGACTTGTTCGAAACAGATGTCCATATCTGAAAACGAAAACAGACGTTATTGTTGTCCGTATTGTATATATATTTAGCTACATATCCCGCCAGCTGCCTGCTTACCGATTGATTCTTTTTCTGACAAACGGTTGGATATCGTAGAGGGCATGGGGAGTGAAGAACTCGAGCGTCTCTCCAATAATTGGGAAGCCTATTGAACCAGGCGGCAGTTTGCCGTTGCACCTGGGATTCAACCATCAATAAAACCAATGGCTAATTCTAACAAGACGTAAGGCTATGACCAAGCAAAGAGCAACCATCAACATTTTCTATAAGAAATGGTTCGTGATAATTTTTTTGGAATTTGATAACAGACGCTAGTATATAATATGGTCTCTTCGAGATAACTGTGTTGTCGGAAGAGTAGTTGTGCTCAGGAGTGGCTATCGTGAGGGGCTTTTGGCAGGCACAGGTGGGGAAACCTCGATTGGGCGAATGTTTTCTTCAACCCAACAGTTATTACCAATTTTAGTAAAATAACACTTTTTATTTATGGTATAATATTAATTTAACGGTTCATTTATGTCAACCCAATGGGTCATCAGGTTGAATCATATTGGTATCAAACCTGATTCGACCCGTACCCATCCCTAATAGGAAGAATTATTTGTACTTGTGTTGTGGGAAGAAAACTATAAAGTGTTCAGTGAAATAGATTTTTAAAATTGTTGTGTGAAACATATGTTTGGTAAACTTGATTTTCAAAATCTAATTACAAATAGAAAAGATGAAATGAGCATGATTTATGTAAAACAAAAAAAAAAAGATTGAAGAAGGCAACCTGGGAGTAACGTTCCAAATTTAATATCAAATTAAATAAGATCCCAATCTAACGAATAGTTATCCAAGAAAATAAAATAGTTAATCAAATTGAAAAGGAATGAAAAACAAAATATAGAATTACATTAAATCCAATAGGACAAATATTTCCAATTATGAAAAGGTAAGAATATGTATTTGAATCAATTGTTTAAAATACATAAAATTTATGACTATAATTATTAATATTTTAGTTAATTTAAATTTAAATATCCAAAATTATAAAATTAAACAGATATTTAAATATTAATTAGTTTATCATTGAAAACAATAAAAAGACGGCAGCAATCGTCGATATGGCATGTTCGGCATCACCGGCATTCTGAATACAGTGATATTATCGACATTTATAGTAACTTTTAAAAGTTGTTTTCGCACTCGTGATCATTGCACTACTTTCAAGCACATTATTCGTATGTGTATGAGCGCTATCTTGGTCAGCATATAGATGGGTCAATTTACTTGTGGCCAGCTACGTCAGTAAAGCAGAACAAACACCGAAGCCAGTTTCTTTTACGGATTGTCTTGAGATTACAATATAAAACTCAGCAAAAGAATAGAGGACAACCGTCCGAAATATATGAAATAACAATAAGTACTAGATACTTGTAAATATGCAGACATAATCTGCTTATTGCACTTATAATAAGTTTGTTCCCTACTCAAATCTTCAACTTATTTCTGCTTCTCTGCAATTTCGATGTGCAATCCATTTGGAAATATGATACCAGGCTTTCGAATGACATCTCCTCCTTTGGTTACTGACCACCTAACAATCACAATAATATAGTCAAGCAAGGCAAAGTACTTTCGGTTATTGCATTCTCCGGTTACATAATTCACTATCTTATTGAAAAGGGATGTAATATTGCAGATCTTTTACCTGTAGTCTATGACCAAGTGATGGAGGAAAACAGCCATTTGAAGCTTTGCAAAGTCAGCTCCAACGCAGAGTCTCAAACCGCCACCAAAAGCCATGAAAGTCTTTGATCCAGCGTGCAATTGTTGTCCCTGCTTGTACTCGATACAATTCACCAGTTAATTAAATTGTTTAAAGAAAGAAGAACATGATGAGAATCTGAAAGCTCTAGAGCCAATTTAGGTATATGTTGATTAAAGTAAAGATTAATTGATTGGGAAGAAAACGTTAAGTTGCACGTGCATGTAAATAACTACCTCCCAACGCCAAGGATTAAATGCAAGATGGTCGTCATATTTATCAGGATTTAAATAAAGAACTGATGGAACGACCATCACTAACCAGCCTGCTGGAATCGTATATCCTGCATCAATAGTTGCCATTCCCAGCTTCATTAGCATCAAGGAGCTTCTAAAGTTTGAAAAACAAATTCAGAATAAATATTTTTTAGTAAACAGTACTGATTCGTAAAGTGATTTAGAACTTGCCACTTATTTGAACGTCTTGCACTACTTTTCTGAAAATTCCAGGGACGATATTTGCCAGTCGAACTGTTTCGTTAATGACCTGCAATACAGAATTAATATGCGTAAGAAAAGACATAACGACATTTTTTAGATCATCATTCCAATTCTCACCATATGTGTGAAAGTCATCGACTTATATTCTTCCCATGTTATTCCAGGATTCTCATTGTCCCGGCTTCTAAGAATTGCCTCATGTTCTCTCTGGAAAAGATTTTAACGAGGTTAATTTTAATTTTTTTCTTTAACCGTCTTAGAACACAAAAATTTTATATTGCATGCATAATTATAAGTTGTCTAATACAAGTACCGTTAACTCCTTCAGAACGTCAGGATGATCAAAAATGTATTTTGTTAGTAATGTAAGGGCAGCGGAAGTGGTTTCGTAAGTAGCAAAGAGAAGCACAAAGATTAAATGAATGGCAATAGATTCATTCATAATTGTGTCTTCCTTCTCCACTTCTTCAAGTAAATGATCCAAGAAATCATGACATCGAATTTTTTATGCTTTCCTCTCTTCGTAGATTTCCGTAATTACCTTAATTGCCTCCTTGCGTCCCTATTTAGAATTCCAATTGTATTAGTTATAATAAGATAGATAAATCAACACGTACGTGCATGAAACTAAAATAGATTAATGAGAAGGAATCAATATATAATTAAAATACCTGTAAACATGAATGGAAGGCAGTTCCTGGAATGTTCAAAGGAAATGAGATAAGACCATCTATGAAGGCCTTGTAATTCTCTCTCAGTTTCTTTCCATTCTTCGTTTCATCTTAACTTATTAGCTTCTTTGAAAAATATTCAAATATCAACTGCGAAATAAACAAGAAAAAGGCCATATATCATTTCTAAAATACATGCAACTTTATAATAAATAATATTTGGAAAAACTTTAGCTATGAAGTGAATAAGATCGTAAATTACATCTGAAGTTACTTCTTTCACATCGACAGTGCCACGGTTAGCCCATGAACGTAAATGTCTGCGAGTTATCTCATCCATTTCGTAAATTAGTTTTGCCCTCAGGTTCTCAGGGCTAACAAGATGTAGAACCAAGTTCTTGAGGTACTTATGAACCTTTCCATGGTAGGAAAGCAAGCTTTGTCGGCCAAAAATTTCAATAAAACTCTCTGTATACCAGATTAAGAATGATTTGTTTTCCTGATGAAAGATGTTATAGTTTATTTCTGGATCAGTTGACACAATCACCTTCTGGCCAACTAGACTTGTTCGAAACAGATGTCCATATCTGAGAACATTTAGAAAAAAAAAAAAAAAAAAAAAANCCATATCTTATAAAATTTATAAAAAAAAAAAAAAAAAAAAAAGACTGATATTATAGTTGCACGTATATTGATTATTATATATTATATATTTTAACTGTATATATATGTATCACAGCCAGCTGCATGCAGCATGCTTACCGAGCGATTCTTTTTCTGATAAACGGTGGGATGTCGTAGAGTGCATGGGGAGAGAAGAACTCGAGCGTCTCTCCAATAACGGGGAAGCCCATTGAACCAGGCGGCAGTTTGCCATGGCACTTGGGATTCGACCATCTGTAAAACCAATGGCTAATTCTAACAAGAAGCAAAGCTACCAGGCAAAGAGCAATCACCCACATTTTCTATAAGAGAG